>JAOXJP010235060.1:0-24074 GCA_025762735.1 Platanus orientalis
ATATATATATATATATATATATATATATCATACTAATATGAAGGATAGAGTCTAAATAGATATTGTCAATCAGATTTACATAAGAAACTGAGATACAAATCAGATATGAACTTACAAGAACTAACAATTCAAAATTTCCAAATTTTTAGAACAATAACACACATAGAATTGTAACCCACCTAAAACATAGTACTAAAAACAGATGTGCAGAGATTTTTAGAATTTAGAATCAGATTACAAAGATAAAAATAACAGGATTTTGATTCTAAAACAACTAATGAAATCAACCTTAAAGTATAAGATCAAAACTACTCCAAAACATAACAATTTTAATTGAAAAACACAGATTTAAACCATAGGAATGCAAAAACTAAAACAAATTACTAAACTCATATGAAATATAATCCAAAACAGAATTTAAAACCTATTCGAGTTTCCCCAAATTAGGATTAAAATCATGCATAAACTTGAAATTACCCTTTTGCTGAAACACTGACTTTTTATTGACATTTCAATGTAAAACCATAAAAAACTCATGCATAGTCTAAAAATCCTAATATCAAAACGAATTGAAATATATGTAAATGATATTTTCCTTATACTTGAAGAATCTAATTAACCTTTGTACTGTTCTTCACGAATCCCTAAGCTTTAGACCTTAAAAAATCCTTAATTCATTAAAATCCCCAACTTTTTCTTCAAAATCCTTTTTTTTTCCTCTTCCTTCCTTGGTTATAATGAGTTTTTAGGGTTTGAGTTTGAGTTTAGGTAGTTCTTATAGATATAGGAGGTGTCCTTAATAAAAATACACAATATTTGCATTTAATCACGATTTTCTAACATTTTTGAGTTATTTACGATTTTACCACTAGACTTAAATGGCTCTAACTTTCTCTATAGGACTCTGTTTTTTGAACCGTTTGTTGTGTTGGACTTTAGACTTCGAGAGATTTTTTTTGATACATTTTTCCTAATAAACTTATCAGGTTTAATATTTTTCATCTAATTTCCAAGTTCCCCTATGATTTTAGGTCTATAATTCTGTCATAAGGACATAAAAATAATGAAAATGCATAAGAAAATCTTGGGTATTATATATTAAATAAATGTTCAGTGATCAAGAAGTGTCTGTGAGTCTCTATGAGCACATTATAACATGTGGTGTGTTCAGGGTTAAAAACATAAAAAAATGCTTAAATGAAAAAGTAGGTTCCCACAAAGAGGCATCAAATTCAAATAACACATCATGTGTCAATTTGGGGCACGTTTATAGAGTCTCACAAACACTTTTTGTCACAGAAAATCTTTCTTTTAAACCATAATCCCACAACACTCATGTATGCAATCAACGTGAAAGAGGTGGTCAAGGGTAATAATGACGATTTGTCTTATTTGACCGAATCAAGTTTTGACTTCATTAGGGCCGACACATCAGTGCCAAAAAGTGAAAGCATCCCCCCAAAAAGTGTAAGTCACTTTTTTGGTGCTGATGTTTCAGCCTTAATGTCATTCCTATCTTAGACTTGCTTTAACTTGTCCTACCAAATCCCGCCTCCATTACTTGCTGTTTGGATTTGGTAGGACTAACTAAAGTCACCCTAAGGTAGGACTGACATAGGGACAGACACATCAGCAATGAAAATGTAAAAAGCATCCCCCAACAAATGTCCTAAAGAATTAGTTACAAATAATCCATGAACGAATAGGTGCGACTGAAGTCAGGGGTTGACACATTAACGCCAAAAAGTGATATGCGCCCCCTAAAAAGTAAGTCACTTTTTCGGTGCTTATATGGCCACTTCTGATGCCATTCACACCTATTCATCGAGGGTGGTGTTTATACCAAATCAAAACTCAAAAAGTGTACGTCACTTTTTTTATGCTGAGATAGGACTGACACAGGGTCCAACACATCAACGTCAAATAAGTGTAAAACCCTGCAATGCCTTAGAAGGGTAAAAAGGTAATTTTGCATTTTAAAGGTGAAATTGTTTTTTCACATGTTTAGAAAGACCGTAAAGTGGTTTAGGAAACCTTAGAACCAAGTTAGAAGTGTTGAACCCAACTTCAACATTGAACCTATTAAGCTAGAATGTTGCATCAAGTGCGTAATTAGGGTAACTTCATGGGCATACTTGTATCAATACCTAGAGAACTAGAGTTTAAACCATACATCATTGGAAAGGTCTTTGAGTCTACTTTTCAGCGCCTCAAATAATTTATAATTCAGAGTTTTGTGGGGGAATTCATGACCATTTTCCTACAAGGTGTCTGTGCTAAAAGATTAAGAAAATGGGTCATAACCTATGTGTTATCAATTACAAACATGGGGCAAAGTCCTTAGGAACTTTTTGAGGAGCTCATAATTGGTTACAAATCTGGTAATTAGTTATGAGTATAATTGGTTACAAATCATGTAATTGATTACAAGTGTAATCGGTTATGAGATTAATAATCGGTTACAAATGTAATTGGTTACAGCCTGAAAATCTGGAAATTTGCGAAATATGACATTCTTTTATTTGACCCCCATACATGTAGAATCACGTCTAGAACAACTTAAAACCCTAATAACATTTCATTTATGTCATTTTGCCTTATTAAAACAAAGAGAAAAATGGTTGGAGATATTAGAGAAGTTCTTGAGCTAAGGGAATGATACTCTTCCCCAATTGGGTAAGTTTTACTCCCAACCATGGAAAAACTGTTAGAACAACTTATTTTCTTATAATATATTCTTAGTTTTATTCTTCTAATATTAAAATTATGTTTATTTTATAGAACAATGTGTTAGTAAATGTTAAAGTGAAGCTTTCGTGTTTGGAGATTTTGGATTTGAGATTTAGTAAATAAATCTTGGTTACTATAGATGATGTCATGTATTTTCCCTCTTTGATTTTCAGATTATGTGATATGAACCATAGAAATCTCTAAGATTATTGGAGATCCTTGATTTCAATTCATAGAACCATGCTAGATCTATGAATTCTAAATTACTTAGTAAGAATTTTTCCCTTCACGTTTGGTATAACCCATTTCTTATTAGAACCTTTGAAAATTCCGTAAAACTATGTTTTAAACCCTTGAATTTTGTTTGATATTTAGATATACACCCATTTTTGTGAAAGATTATTGTTCTTAAACATTGTGTGGACTGTTTTCCTTCATTGAATCCTTTAGATCATGTGAAATCTAAATTTTCTCTCTATGAACCTTTGAAAATTTGTGTGAAACTGTGAATCCTTCAAGATCTACATCATTAATGATCAAGTTGATTAAAAATCTTGCTTTGTCATTTGTTTAAAACACTAGAAGTGATATTTGGATGATCTCTATAATTAGATTCATTGAAAAATCATTTGAATTTTTGTAAACTTGTATTAAACTCTTTGATTTCATTGAACTCTATGTTTCATATATGATCATATGAACTAGGTGAATCATTGAAACCAGATTGCTTTATTTGAATCATTGATTATATGAATTCTTGGTGAATTATTGTGAGTATAATCTTATGAATATCGAATCATGTACTAACATCTAATCTAAGTGAATTACATACCTGTGAAATTAGTGAATCATGACAATTTTATTGCCTATGTGTGTTTTATGCATTATAAAAACATTCTGACTATCGAAACTATGTAAACCTTTGAACTTATTGCTGCGAACTCTATTGGACTTTGAACCTTTGACCCACTAAGTGCGACCATCGACTACGTGGGCTTTGACACCAGGCTAAGTGAGTTCTTTGACTTTTTTGGGCCTACTTATAAGGCTAAGCATGAGAAAGTACTTGGGTATACTCTTTGGTTCACGGATATTGACTCTACTTCTAGAAATTAAACACCATCGGGGTTGTAACAAGGACATTGGCCCTACTCATGGGGTTTGACACAAGATCAAAACTCTACCTGTGGGGTTGACCAGAACATACGGTTATTTTACATTGAACCATTGAAATATTGTACATTAAACTTTCTGAACATCAAACTTTTAAATACTTTCAATTATCGATCTCTAAACAATTTGAATATTGAACTCTAAACACTTTAGATCATGTGAACTTTGGACCTTTGAACATTAAACTTTGAAAACACTCTGAATCATCGAATATTGGATATTTTGAAACTAACAAGTCATTAAACTTATAAGTTTTGAACTCCGCATTAAATTACTTATTTGGATACCAATTTCTTATTTAGTAGTTAGTATTGAACTTCGAATTGTGAAGTCAAAACTCTTTACCGAACTTAGAACTCTGCATTGAGCCTTTGACTTTAGACTAATATATGATTATTGTTCAGTTTATACTAACATGATTATGCTTATTACTTTGACCTTTGTTAGTTCTGTATTGACCTTTGGATATGTTAATACTCAAATTTAAGTTTTGCTTCATATTGTCTATAGTCAGTTAGATTTGCTTATAGGTTGGGACTAATCTAACCATTTGTTTTTTTAGATTGATCATTATTGTAGGTCTATCACTCTGAGGACTTGCTATGGCACTCTTCGTTTTATCAGTTTTCCATTTGTTTTGGACTATGTAAGACCAATTACATTTGATCAACATTTTGAGGATTATATATATTTTCCCTTTTATACTTGTCTAGGTGAAAGGAACACCCACTTTACCGTACTTTTGATTTCGTGTGGGCATATAGAATATTGATATCAGACATATTATGGACTGATTGCAGTTATTATTTCCATTGCAATCTATTGTTCTTATGTGACCATACAAAATTTAGTGAATCGATTCCTCAACTATTGAAAATCTAACTAAGGAAATTAAATGAACTTAAAGGATATTAAACTAAGTATTAAATGAGAACTTGTGGACTGTTGGATTTCATTTATCTACTAGTGACTTGGGCCATTATGGTTATTGGATTTTGGATAGGTAATCGATCGGAACCCAAATCCCAGGCTATATGGATCCATATCCAAGTCCAGGTTTGAAGGCATTACAATAAGTGATTTACACTTTTTGAGCACTTTTCAATGCTGAGGTGCCAGTTCCCGTGTCAGTCCTACCTTAGGATGATTTTAGTTAATCTTACCAAATCCTCGAGACATTGCTTGGTCTTATTGTTTGTTCACCCCACCTCACCCTATAATCACACATGTTTCGTGACAATAGACAATCCCGAGCCATGCCACAAAGGCCCTCAACCATGTCAACCAACTGCTAGTGATAAAATCATCTACAGTTTGAAATCACTCTACAGTCCAAACAGGTCTATCATAGCCACAAAAAGTGGTTGTGATTTGACACCCTTGACATTTTAATATCAAAATTCAGTCAAATCATATCATTATTAAATTCATACCATAAGGAAAAACTTACCACCACATGGGAACATCTATTACACCAAAAAAGCACAATTATTTGATTGACTCTTGAAAAAAGCTGCCTCCTAATAATAATTGAAGGGTCACAACTTTGGTTAGTGGCTCCTTTCATGAAATTATGAGAAGATTGCTTGACGACTAATTTTTTGAGGTCATAGATAGAATCACAAACAACCGTAAAGGTAAGTAAAGTAGATTTTCTTTCTAAACTAACCCCTGGATCTTGCGAGAAAGCTTAACGAACGCTCGATCTGCTGAACGTAAGGAGGAGGACACGTAAACACTGAAAAATGATATATCTCATCATCTACAATGTTATCGGGTGATATCACCTGCATGCCTCCCTTGTGCGATGCCTCCTAGGGCAAGACACAGTGGGGTGGGACCTGTTCACTTTTGAAGGTAATGGGACATCCCAAAAAGAATGTGTTCCACTCCACGAGTGCGATGGGGGCGTCGCAGTGATTTCATCCCCAATGTTACAACCAAACCTTCTCGCAAAAGGAAAAATCCATCCAATCTTTCGAAATAAAGAAAACTCCACACTACGTTATCAAACAATTATTAAAGTAGAGCTTGTCATGGATCCCATGAATAAAATATTATAGTCTCTTAGGTAGGGCTCGTGAATGAATAATGATGAAGGCCACCACTCGCATCATTGCGTGCGCCGAACATGTACAAGTACATATACAAAGAGGGATTTCGTTACATATCTCCTTGTCGAATAAAACAAAAAAAAAAAAACTTGTACTCATGTTGAGGAAAAAAGTTCTGAAACCACCAACACTCGTCAAATCATCAAAGTGAAATCACCTTCTCCGGTCGGTCTGATATCAAGTGCGACACCCCCCTGACGGGATACTCAGGAGGGGGAATCAAAAACCTCCAAAAAGTGAATTGATTCTGCCTCCCGAGTGTTCCATCAGGGGGCGTGGCGCATACGATTTCTTCGACACCAGTGGCAAGTCCAAATACAGCGAGGAGAAGGAATAAAGAGAATTCTTTCCCACACACCTCGTCCTATATTTGGGATTCTACCTATAAATAGAGCAGGTGTAGGAAGAGTTTTTTTTTTTTGGGGGGGGGAGGGGGGGTACTAGGATGCCTAATCCAATCAGAACCCAACCACATAGCTGCTAGTTATAGCATATGTATCCCTACATAGATGATTATGATGTGTAAAATGAGGGCCCAAGTTTACTATTATGTACGTAACAAGATAATTCCATCACAATATGTGCCGAGTACCACTTAATATTTGGTGTGCCATATGTGGGGTGGACACAAGGTGCTAGAAAGTGAAAAACAGCCACCAAAAAAGTGTAAATCACTTTTTTGAACCATGTGTCCACCCCTGCATATGGGCAGACATTATGCATTCGTTAAGGGGGTACACCAAATCCGTACCGGTTGAGTACCTTAATTTTAAGTGTTATACAATAATGCTTTTGATCATAACAATATGATGATCAGTCCAAACAGCTGACAAAGGACCTTGGCCACTAACAGGCCAGTAGAGACATAACTCACCAATTTGGGATTTTAACTTGATTAGGATAACCCAAGAGTGGAGTCAACTTGGAAGTTATTATAATTAACAAGGGAATGATTAGGATAACCCAAGAGTGGAGTCAACTTGGGAGTTATTATAATTAACAAGGGAATAATGCAATTTTTTATATATAAAATAAAAACAAAAGAAAGAATAATTATAATTGTATGAAGTTTTAGTTCAATTTTTTATGATAAGTATGAGTATTTCAATATTCACAACTTGTAAATCCGAACACATATGTCAATATTAGTCGACTACTACAAAAGCAAGTATTGGTATGTCAAATCTAAATTGCTATTAATTAAAATGAGCATTTAATTAAAAAGAATTTAAAAATCTCTATACAATATATAGTATATACAAATTTTTAAGAATTGTTATTGGGTCTTAAAACCATAAATTCCATCAAAATATCAACAAGTCGAATGGCTAAGTTTTTTAATTACTCAATTGTGCCTTTGAATCATAGTCAAGGCATGCAAGTTACTTAAGAATCTTATTTACTTCATAAATGAAAAAGGTTTTGAAGAGAAATATAAAACTCATGCTGGAAAATAATTTGATGAATTTAGGTTTGTGTGTGTGTGTGGTGTAAAATACTCTAATTTTGTATTAGTATGCTAGAATGTAGACCGTTTAGTTGGTCTTTTTTCTTTCTCATTCTCTCTTTCTTACTTTCAGCATTTCATATGAGAACCTTAAGAGTTGATTAAGAGAATTTAACTAACTCATTATAAAAAGGCATTAAAAAGGAGTTAAATTCCATAACATTAAGGATAATAGGATTGTTAAGATTGTAAGTTGTATTTAGTGGATACCCAACTTGACTGTCTCAAGTCCAATGGGTAAACAAACCAAATTTGATTTTTTTACAAGTATAATTTTTCTTTAATAAAATGTATTGCTTCCTATGGTAATCCTATGAAAGATTTTTTTATAAATGCTATGCAATTCTTACATATGGGTATTCCTGTAAAATGTGCTTATATATTGTAAAGATTATCATGTAGATAATAAAAGTTGATTCGCTTAATGAATTTTAGAGACTTATTATTGGTTGGAGTGAGGATCTTACTTTTAATTGACATTCATCCTTTCAAGTTTGAAAATAAATCACTTCTTATGAGATTTAGGTTGTTTCTAAAGCACTTATTAAATTAGGATAGAGCATGGACTATGGAGGTACAACACTTATGATTATAACAACCTTTTATAAGGATTTTATCTTCTTTTAATTCTTTGAAAAACTTTAATTTTGATTAATTTTCATAAAAAATACAGATTATAAACATGATTTCTCTCATGATTAATATATGAAATACTAGGATTTAAATAAAAAAATATTAAAAAGAATACTTCAATAGCTAACCCAGACACAAGATGATGTTCCGACCTGGTCTCCAAGGTAGTTCTTTGCACTTTTTCCATGTTCAGAAAGGTTATATGATCTATCTCAACATGGGTAACTCCATTTATAGAGTTCTTGAGATAGATCATATAACCTTTCTGAAAAATATTTTATGAAATAAATGTTTTATCCTTAAGATGTGAGGCCTAGTATTCTTAATGAAGTCAAATTATAGTATATATACTTTATCTTTTATTAATTACAAATTGACACTACGCTAATTGCAATAATCCCTGTTATATATTACAACTGACATTTTAAAGATAATATATTAACAATTAGGTCATTCCTTCTAGATTTTTAACAAATATGTCTTTCCACTATACAACATTCCTTAATAACCCTCAATATGATAAAATAATCACTATCTAATCCCTTTGATCATTATAACATTATCAGTAGGAACTTAATGAATTGATTGAACTTCTAAAACATTTATTTCATAAAATATTTTTCAGAATAAATTTATTCATATAATAAATTTATTTTTAAATCTTTTAACAAACTTTTTATCAAAACCATTGGTACCAAATTTTCTTATCAATCAAATCATGCATTTCCTAAATTGAATATTCTCTCGCTTAAGGGTAGTGGAATATTTGTTAGGCATTTGCATTATTTCAAATATTATGTAGGCTATCTAAACTACCCATGATATAGCATCCAATTAGACATTACTGGTTGGTAGATCAAAATAAAAAATAAGACAACTTAGAGAAACACAAACTCCTCAAATCTAAGGATGAGTCTATAAATATAAACAACATCTATCCTAATAGTGATATTTTACCAAGTGTGTTTATAATAGATTTTTTTAATACATTTATTTATGCACCCACATGCAAGCTTAGAGTTTTACTCGAGTGACTGAGATTACATCACTCTATCATATGACAATTTTACATGTAGCAACTCTATGAGTGATGTGTCAAGCATCACTCATAGGTGTAAAGTTTTAGGTTTACAAGAATTAGATTATCATATCTCTCCACACATTCCAATGTGTTTGACATCCTACTTTGTTACCTGAGGACCACCTATCTCATCTCATGAGATCAATAATTACCTATCTTAAGAAATAATTATATATGATGATTGAATAAAAATGTTCTTATTAATTTAATAAACAAACAAATTTTCTTGTGTTTAATGTGAATGGTTTTGTCAAGACACATCCAACGTTATACATGTACAAAATTAGTTTGCTCATAAGATCATTTAGTTCCAAGTTTAATTCACAGGATCTTTGACCAACCTTAACTAGTTTACACTATGTGGGATTTAATGTGGTGACCTTTTGAAAGCAAGGATAGTTATTCTCTTCTAAACTTTTAGTCTTGCATCAACTAGTACAAAAAAAGGATTGTGGTTTACAAGTCAAGTGCCTATTAGAACTCTCTAATGTGTGACAAACTAACAAGGTGATTATGCATCAAACGTGCATGCGAACAAGGGCTTCGGCACATGGATACTTGAGTCACACTTTACACTTAAACATGTGCATTTTCATAGTTAGGGGTCACAAAATTCCTTTATGATGGTTGGGGTGATTCCAGTTGCAAGCATCTATCATATTTGCTTGTGTATCTGGTCTAAGATTGGACTTGCGAATGGGATAGTTCATGAGCAAGTGAGCCACAAGTAGATTGAAGACCACAATGAGCAACTTGTAGCGGCAAGCAAGCTGAACCACGAATAAAATATGCCCCAGGATTCAATGGCGATTACTTTTAAACCCACACAGTAATAGAAGACTGCAACAATGTCAATAGACTGCTGGTTCCAACTCAATAAAAATTGAATAAAAAGGTATAAAAAATCATAGAAATTGATAAAAACAATGTAGAAGAAGAAAATGAAGTTGTTTTATTTCTCAAGTCAGCTGTGGAGCATGTTGGAATATAATGGCCACAACAGTCTTGGGGCTTTTGGCGTATTGGTTAGATTCGTAACACTCGTTGGACTCTAGACTTATTCTTATAGGTTTGAGTTTCCTTCTTAGAAAGTAGTCTCTTAGGCATTGACTCAATGATCCCTTTGTAATGGAGAAGGGCCTTAGTGGGCTTCTAACACAGATACCCATGTTCAGTTATGGATGGAGGACCTCATCGGGTTTGCTAACACAGTTACCCAGGTTCAGTTATATTCTCTAGAACTAGAATCCAGGTTCATTGTAATAGATCTTCAGAAGGCTAAACCAAGTTTTGAGACGGCTCAGTATAATTTAAGGGTGGATGTCGTTACTCAAGATCAGTCCCCACAATAATCTAAGACTACAACCTTAATAATCATTCAACGAAAGCTATGGTCCAAATAAGGTTCGATCATTTGAAGTTTGAGAAATATTAGTCATAATGACCAATTAGCAGCGTAAGCAATTCCCAACCAAATTGATCACCTCAAATGTGTTACGGGTGCCAGCTTTCAAGCTAGAAAAGGTTGAAATCCATCCTTCTACAAAATCAGCCAATGTTTTACCCTTAAAATGAAGGGTGTGGGTGTCAAATAGCGTTAGATCAAATATGAGAAGAGTTATAGCAAATAGTTGTTTTTTTTGGTAAAATATCCTCACAAAACTATATTTTCAGCAACGATTAATATTTAGAGGAATGGCAAAGATTGAGAAAGGGGGAAATATGTATGATAATATTTTAAGAAAATGATTATGATTGAGATGAGAAATCAATATGACAAGATTAAGGAAGAGTTGTCTAATTTGGGTTAAACAAAGAGAAGGTAGAAGCGAGAATTAATTCAAAACCAAACGAGGAAAGGAAGTGATTGACATTACATTACATATATGGAGATCTCTACAACAACCATTTTTTAGTTATGAAAGATAATAGAACTCCAAAAATTAAATGGACCTCATCCCTCCATTTTTTTAGTCTTAACTTCCTCTAGTCCCATCACTATTCACGTCATTCATCTTAAGGCCCAAAATGATTGAACCTTGAAGAACTAGTAAAAATAGCTGTAGTAAGATCTAGGAATTTTACCAAAAAAAAAAAAAAAAAAGAAGAGTCTTGGAAAGACCTTTTCTTTCAACAAGCTATAGACCACCCAAACAGATAATCGGGCATAACGTTATGATTGTTAGAAGGTGACTACATTTAAGCATAGTGCCCACTGATTGTTAGAAGGTGACTGCATTATTGATAGAAACTGTTCTAGATGGACTGTTGAGGACCTTCCTCCTGAAATTTCCCTTAAGATAAGGGATGATATTTTGTGTATCCTTATTCGTAGGTCGAGAGGTGATGATAGGTTCATTTGACATTTTGATAAAAGAGGTCACTTTAGTGTGAAGTCGGCCTATCAATTGGCTATTACCCCTCCCATGGTGGTCCATCCATCGAACCCTTCCTTTCCTTGGTCCAGATTCTGGAATCTCAACCTTCCCCAAAAAATAAGCATTTCGCTTGAAGAGCTTGTCACAATGCCCTTCCGGCAAGAGCCAATTTGTATACAAGGAATATTAATGTGTCCCCAATCTGTCCTTGGTGTAATCTTAATGATGAATCTACTTTCCATTGCCTAGTTATATGCCTGGTTATTGAAAGAATCTGGTTTGCTTCTCCTCTCTTTCTCAGGGTGAACATGATTCCTGTTATTTCTTTTGATGAGTGGATTTAGGATTTGTTTGATCTCCCCAATAGATCAAAGCAAACTATTAATGATACTGTATCCAACATTTTCGCATTTTGTTGGCAAATTTGGAAAGCAAGAAATGATTTTGTGTTTAATAAAGTCCCTCTAAATTTTGATAAGGTTATTTTCTGTGCTAATAGGATCTTGAATGAAAGGGTGAGGTCAAGTGATATTCCCAAGGTGGGACCTGCTCCTCAAGATTCATCTATTTGGTGCCCCCCGCCGATCAATGTAGTGAAGGTCAACTTTGATGGTGTGGCGTCTTCTTCTTCTCAAACTGCTAGTTTTGGTGTCAGTATTGTTGCTGCTGCGTCCTCTGCTCCCTTGATCTCCCCCTTAGGTTCGGAGTGTCAGGTGGCTAGGTATAGTTTGGAGGTTGTTCATGATCTTGGTGTGAAATGTGTCATCCTTGAGGGTGATTCTTTTGAAGTGATCTCTCTTTTAAAATGTAACTTGGATGATTGCCCATGGTCAGTTTTTGCTTATATTGCTGACTGTAAACAATTGTGCAATATCTTTGCTAGGGTTGATTTTAACATTGTTAGGCGCATAGGCAATGTTCCTGCACACTTAAGGGCTAAACGGGAGTTGCTTTCCACCACTCCAAGAGGGTGGTCTCGGACCAAATCTCCTTGGTTGGAGGAGGCTCTCTGTTTTAATGTTATGCCCCTTGTGGGCCCTTTTGCTGTTTGAATGAAGTTTATCTTATTTACCCCCAAAAAAAAAAATGTCACTGAGTTGGGAAGAACTTGAACTCGTTGATTATGACTCGATGCAACGAAGATAAAGATACTCTTGCTTCTAAACTCACGTCCATCGATGCATAAACATTTGAATAATGGAGGACCTCTCCATTGAACCAAATCTAATTTGGTACGTACCAGACATATACTAAGGATAAGAATGTTTAGCACATCTGTTATCACGTCATCAAAGATCCATATTTAAGAAACCAGAATCCAAACAAACAGATGGATCTCCTCAAAACTCTGTACAATTGAAGATCGGTGAGATGGGGGTATTCATTGGAGAATCCAGAAGGTAGGCATTGTTACACAACTTTGGGATACAATGTGGCTGGAAAAATTCATCGACTTCGCAGACATACTGGTAGGGAACATCGCCCACCTTAGATGTACTATGACAGAATCCTTAAATGATTGTGATCATTGGAGTGTATCTGCAGATTCGTTTTGTGTTATGATCTCAATGATTTAAAGGGCCTAGCC
Source organism: Platanus orientalis (assembly GCA_025762735.1). Taxonomy (NCBI): domain Eukaryota; kingdom Viridiplantae; phylum Streptophyta; class Magnoliopsida; order Proteales; family Platanaceae; genus Platanus; species Platanus orientalis. The sequence continues at coordinate 13,205 of JAOXJP010235060.1, forward strand.
TAACTTGTTCCATCAGTCTTGGTGATTTTGGCATATTGGTTAGGCTTATAACAATTGGGATTAGTCTATTAGAGCTATACAACATCCTGAGTTCGAGTCAGGGGGGGGGGGGACAAGTAGAGTGAGTGAGTTGCCAAGTCATCGGCTAAGAAGTGTGGTGATACCAAAGGATTAAAGGGCTTAGTGTATCAGTATTGGGGCTTTTGGCCTAGTGGCTTGGGTTGTAACATTCTACGTGCAATAATTAGCTTTCAACTTGTCATTGACTTCTCTAATGTGTTGAACATAATTGTTGGGCTCGGCCCTTATCCTCCTTATTGGAGCAGGTTCTAGGATGTACCTGATCACAGGGCCGTATATTACCTTTCAAGGGCAACTTCCTGATTGATTAATCAATTGTTGCAGGGAAATTTTGCTTGAAGAATCAAGTCCCACTGGCTTGACGCTTACGTGCAAGGCACTCCATAAAGTTTCCCAAACTGTGTCTCACCACATCGGTCTTCCTGAAATGAGCCACTTTTTCACCATTATGAACACGAAATCAAACATCCTAGGGAATTGGGTAAACCTAACACAAAAATCCATGCTCATGTCTTCATAAGGAGCATTAGGATTGGGTACAAGAGCGTAGAGAAGCTGACCTATAAAGACTTAAAAAATATGGCCACAATCCACATAGTGCTTACCTTCATGTCATAAACAAGTATATATATATATATATATCTTCACTACCAACTCAATAGTCTTTACTTGACCAAAATGGCTGAATAGACCTCCATCATTCAATTCGTAGATGATTCAGGAAGAGAACTCTTGGATATGCAGTCTTATTTCAAAAACAAATATCCATCCTTAAAATAAAATAAAATAAAATTTAAATATAGGATATTTAGCACTAGATTGAGAAGACTCCCTGGTGCAGGACAACAATGGGATGCTGTAATTTCCTGCGGGTAATGGGCTCACGATTGACCAGACAGTCGCAAATCAGAGCTATGATAAGACAACACATGTAGGGCTGAATTATGTTCAGTTCAGAAAATAGAACCTGCTGGACAATCACATAATCAGACTGGAAACTCTGTTTACAGTTTTCAGTCTGATCTGAAAATTTTCAAGATTATAGATCCTTTCAATGTAGAATATCCCCACCAAAATTCACCCTAATTAGATATGTTTAGGTCTACCAAACTTTGAAAACTTAGGTCCTCGTTCAGAATTTCAGCACGGTAGAATGTGTACAACATTCCACAATATGGGAGTTCCGGAATTAAAATAATTGGACAAATGTAAAGAATGAAACTAGCAGAACTAGGAGTACTATAATCAATTTAATTTTTGATAAATAAGGTAAAATAATCAAAATATTAAGAAGAAAACACAGATTGATCACGTGCACATTGAGGTATCAAGGACTGAAGTCAACCAAAAGACCACACAGAATTCAGATTTGGAGAATTGAAAGAAAACTAATCAGATTGGATATATGCAGGCTGAAAATTGACCCTACAGCAGTAGCACCAATGGTAAACCAAGGCCAGCGTTTCATCTGTTGATGTTGTTGAGCAAACAAATGAAAGAGGAGAAGTGATGCGGACATTTATTGTGCTTCATCAAGAAGAAGAGTGTTGTAGTAACCCAATCTACTATAGTAGTAAAAGTCCCAAACTTTCACAAACTACAGCTCAAATCGTAGGAGAAGATGAAGACCAACTTGACTTCATCATAATTTTATTTGTCCAATAACCATCTCATTCATTTTGGGTATGAGCCTTTATATATACAACAGATTCCCAAAATAGAAACTAATATTCTCTAGTGGCTAAAATGCCTATCCTCAATTAAACCTTATAGACAACTTGACCTAGATAAGGACAATTTAGTCATATTCCCATTTATTTGACAAGCCCTAAAATAAATGAACCTAGTAAAAAAACACCATTCCTGTCACATAAGATACTCCCTCAGTAATTTGGTCATAACTCACCCAAATCACATTGGATTTGCAAGGTCATGGTCTTGTTTGAACGGTAACTAAATTACTGTTCTAATGATGTACTAAAATCAAGCCAAAAGGCAAGTTTTGATCTATGAGAATTGGGAATAAAAACTAAACTCTTAGTGGACAATCACATGACCAGTGCACATTCACTATTGATCCCTTCTTGCTGATCCTGGATGCTCTTGCATCACTCCCATATAGGAACAAAGTAGGGATCAATAGTGAATAGTGTAGTGTGTACTGATTCTTCAGAGACTTGAATCCCCACCACGTTGTGTCAACATTCCAAGGAGATATGACCAACGACTTAAGGCATCCACTCTATTGTGAACTCCAATTTAAAGCGAGAATGAATATACCACAATAGCTCATGGCCTAAATACAATATGAATTCTCATTTTGCACCAGGTAATGCCTCCAGTGTTGAAGAGCCTGAACAACGCCAGCATAGAATTTGAAATCATATGTTGAGAAATAGGATTTTGCATTGTTCAATCTCTCACATATGAATGCAACAGGACATCCCTTGGACTCAACTAGCACCTATCCCTACATGAGAGGCATCACAATCCATATTAAAGCTCTTTTTAAATCAAGTAGCACTAAGATAATAGGCTTATCATTTCTCCCTTACAAGCTAAAAGCTTTCTTGTACCTCAAAAGTCCATCTAAATGACCCATTATTCATGCAATGAATAATGGGTGAAATTACATTACTAAAGTTTCAGATAAACCTATGATAAAATGTAGGACTGAAATCTACACACATCACTAATGGATTTTGGTGTAGGTCTACCTGTGTTAGGTCAACCTTACTCCTTTACAAAAGACACTAATATTAACTGCAGTCATAAAGGTACACTTTTTTAGGCTGGCATATAGCTTGTTTTCCTTGAGTAAGATTGTTAACAAATGGTTGTCTCCGCTAGAACTATAAATCAGGATATCATCAAGTATATGTCCATAAATTTTCTTAATGTAAAGGAGGATGACTTGGATCAAAACAAGCATAATATGTAAGGGCAGGGAACCGTTTTGTTACCAAATGGATGTAATTCAAACTTAGTCACCAGACTAATCTATGATTACAAAACTCTAAATCTAATTCATCGAATGCTATGGTCAAAACAAGGTTCAATTATTTGTAAATTCAGGAAGATAAATCAACCATAATGATGGATAAGTAATCTAATCAAGTGTTACGCAAATTAGTCACTATCAAGTGTCCTCATTTGGGCTTTCAGCCCAGAAGGGCTGAAATATTATCCAAAATCAAATAACAGCTTCTTTGATCAAATCTAAAAGTGATTTACACTTGAAATGAAGGATGTGTGTGCAGATTAACTTCATATCAAATTTGAAGCTTGCAAATATGTAGTATATTTTGTCAAAATATCCTCACACAACTAAATTTTCAGCAAAGGTGAGAACTCAAGGAATAGTGAAGATTGAGGAATGGAGAAATAGCGATGATGATTATTTTTAAAAAATAACAATTATGAGTTGGATGAAAAAATCAGGATGAGAAAGACCAAGGAAGAGTAATCTAAGAATAAAATAGGGAAAGAGAAGAATTAAGTGAAGCTAGAGAAGCAAAAAATTGAATTCAAAGACCAAATGAGAGGAAAGAAAGAAGTGATTGAAGTTACTTGTTGAGGTGAGAGCTTTGGTCTATGTTACCAAGCCTTCAAGTACATTCAACCATGAAGAGGGAGAGAGAGAGAGAGAGAATTCACTTGGATGATCTAATATGATACCTGCACAGAGATTGGTTAGAGCAAGTAGTTGAATGCAGGAGAAGAGAAGAGAAGAGATGAGAGGAGAAGAAGGAATTAACGAATGGAATTGTATGAATAGGGTATATTCATACTCTGGTATTTATACCAGTACTTTATTGATATACCATACTTATGATGTACTAATGGTATGGGTATATAATACCCCTATGACATAGTTAACCTTATGATACACAACACTCCCCCTCAAGCTAAGGAATAGATATCAATCATTCTCAGCTTGCTGATTAATGACATAAATTGCACTCGCCTAAGTCCCTTTATAAATTTATTGGCAAGTTGATCTTTGGTTTGTATATACGGAATACAAATATTGCCTTTCTTAATGTGGTCTTTGATGACGTGCCTGTCAACCTCCACATGTTTAGTCCTATCGTGTTGTGCTAGGTCATGTGCAATGTTTATTGCTGCCTTATTGTCACAATAGAGACTCATAAAACCATGTACTGGAAACCCCACTCTGGTTAACAACATTTTAAGCCATAAGGATTCGCAAATCCCATAAGCCATTAATATGATTTCAGCCTTTGCACTGGACCTTGCAACCACAAACTGCTTCTTACTCCTCCAAATTATCAAGTTTCCTCCCACAAATGAACAATAACCCGAAGTAGACCTACGATCTATCAGTGACCCTACCCAATTAGCATCAGTATATACTTCAACAAAAGAGTGACCATATTTTCTATATAACACACCCTTTCTTGGACACCCTTTTAAGTATTTGAGCACTCTGTACGCAGCCTCCAAGTGATCTTGAGTGGTAGCATATATAAATTGGCTGATTACACGTACTGCATAAGTAATGTTAGGACGGGTCAAGGACAAGTATATGAAACGTCCTACCAGCTTTTGGTATTTTTCCGCATCAATCAACCTTTCATTGTCATCTTCTCTCAATTTATGATTGGTTTCTATAGGAGTCAGACAAGGTTTGCAACCAGTCATTCTTGCTTCTTTCTACAAGTCCATAACATAATTTCGTTAAGAGAGAAAGATGCCTTATGTTGATTTAACAACTTTATCCCAAGAAAATACCTTAATGAACTTCAATCCTTGATTTCAAACTCCTTAGCCAATTCATTTTTAGCCGTGCAATTTCCACTTCATCATTTCCTGTGACAATTATATCATCAACATACATAATTAGGGCCATTATCTTGAGTCCATGATGTTTGGTAAAGAGTGTGTGATCTTCTTGAGCTTGGTTATATCCTGCATTAATCATGGAAGTTCTAGATCTTTTGAATCAGGCATGAGGTGATTGTCTTAGGCCATATAAGGTTTTCTTCAGTTCACACACTTTGCCATTAGCACCTGACACATGAAATCTTGGTGGAGTGTCCATGTATGCTTCCTCCTCTAAGTCCCCATGTAAGAAGGTATTCTTCACATCAAATTGTAAGAGGGGCCACCCATGATTTGCTGTTAGTGATATGAGTACTTTGACTGAGTTCATCTTTGCAATTGGGGCAAAAGTTTTTTGGTAGTTTATACCATAAGACTAGGTGTACCCCTTTACAACCAACCTTGCCTTGTATCTTTCCATAGATCTATCAGACATGTATTTTACTATGAACACCCACCTGCAACCTACTAATTTCTTTCCCTTAAGAAGATCAACCAACTCCCATGTTCTGTTTCTTTTCAATGCTCTCATTTCTTCTTCCATGACATTCCTTTATTGTGGCTGGTTCATAGCCTCAGCTACATTATGAGGAATTGTGATGAAGGATAAGAGAAAGAAGAATTTGTGAAAAGACAAAGATAATGCATGATACAAGACAAAATTAGACACTGGGTGGTGGGTATAAGATCTCACCCCCTTTCTAAGCAATAGGTTGGTCAAGATTTGAATTCTTAGGAGCCTAAGTTGAGATGGGGGAAAGTGGAAATGTTACATTACCTGTCTTAGGAGGAGGCTCCAAAGTAAAGTCTTGGAGTGGTTCATGAGAAAGTGAATCTTGCTCTTGTACTCCTTGTTTCTTCCTTCGACTGTACTATTTCAACTATTTCTCCCATTCTTTACTATCTCCTTTGCCATCATTCTCTCCATTTCCACCATCACCATTAAAATGATGTATGGGAATTGGTATTAGTAATAGGACTGAGGATAACTCTTCACCCATGAAGATGCTTCCCCTGAAGAGTGGCCCAACTAGATGAAAAGAAAGGAAGAGACTAAAAAAATGTGACATCTTGTGACACAAACTTGCAACGTGTAAGAGGATGATAACATTTATAACCTTTCTAATCAACACTATAGCCTAGAAAAATGCATTTGAGGGCCTTGGAATCTAATTTGGAGCAGTCAAATTTAGGAACGTGAACATAACAAATGCAACTAAAGGTTTTTTGAGTAAGGGGAAACAACTGAGAATTGGGAGACAACACAACAAAAGGGGAATTGTAGGAGAGGACTTGGGAGGGCATCCAGTTCATGAGATACACTATAGTCTGAATGGCTTTAGACCAAAAAGGCCTTAACACATTCATGGTGAACATGAAGGCACAAACAATCTTTAAGAGATGCCTATTTTTTCTTTTTACTACCCCATTTTGTTCCGATGTCCTCGGACATGTGGTCTAGTAAGCAATACCAGCTATATCAAGGAACGATGTTAAGTCACGAGAAAAATATTTACCACCATTATCAGATCTTAGAACTTGAATTTTAGTACTAAATTGAGTGCAAATCATAGAGTGAAAGGATTTGAAAACAACAGTCACATCACTTTTATTCTTAAGTAGATAGAGCCAAGTGGCTCTTGAGCAATCATCCACAAAAGTAACAAAGTACTTAAAATCAGATAAAGAGGTAAAAGGAGCGGGACCCTGTACATCAAGATGCACAATAGAGAAAGGAACTAAACTCTTTTTATTAATACTAATGGGGTAGTGTGATCTACAATGCTTAGCTAACTAACAATGTTCACAAAAACTATTTGACTGAATAAAGGAGATGTGAGGAAACATCTTCCTTATTACATAAAATGACAAATGACCAAGTCTACGATGACACAAAGATAACTCATTTGATGTAGAAAAGCTATTATCCTTTATCGCAAAAGTAGCTACTGGTGAAGAAGAGTCCTGAATATAAAGACCGTCATTCTCATACTCTAAATCAATCGTTCTCTTCGTCATCATGTCCTGAAACACACAATGTGAATGAAAAAATGTAACATAACAGTTAAAGGTTTTGGTGAGATGACTAATGGAGAGCAGATTCAATGAGAATTTAAGAACACGAAGAACAGAAGAAAAGCACAAGTCAAATGTAGCAGGAATATCACCCTAACTAGCAATAGAAAACAAAGATCCGTTTGCAATATGAACCTTGTCTTTTCCAGAACAAACATAATAAGAGGTGAACAATGAGGACATACTAGTCATATGATGAGACGCCTCTGAATCAATGATCCAAGAGCATTGAAAAGCCGTTAAAGAAGTAGATAAACCATGTGCAATTGTACCTAGGTGGGTAAATGAGGAGGTAGGCACTGTGGAAGACTGATCAAGCTTGGAGACAACGTTTGAAGGCCGCAATCTCATCACTGGATAGAATGCCAACATCATGTGAAGCCGGAGGTGTCGCAACAAAAGGCATGGTAGATAACTCTGTGGATGTAACGGTCACTTAATGGGCACTATGTTGTTGTCCACCAAGGCGACTAGAGTCGTAAAATCACCACGTGGAGAAGGATGAGGGGTGAAGTCTGGTGGACGTCCATGAAGATCTCAACACTGATCCTTGGTATGTCTAAAACGGCCACAATGCTCACATTTAAGATGATCCTGATCATCAGATGAGTACATAAATCTGCCACCACGACCACGGCCACCTCTAGAAGAACTCGAAACAAGTACTGATTTCTCAATTGAGGGGGTTGGATTCATCACCCCTCGTTGGCCTTCCTCATGATGGACATATGCATTTCATTCAAGGTGAGAGGAAGGTCCATATTAAGAATCTGAACTCAGATTTGTTCAAAACTTGTGTTCAATCATGCTAGAATTCAAATACTTGAATTTCTTCAACATGTTTATGATAAACGGTTGCATCTCTAATGCCGGATGGACGATAAAAGGTGTAATGGTCTAACTCCTCCCACATCTTACATAAAGCAGAGTAATATATTGCAAATGGCTGATTGTCCTGTTTAAAATGTGTTATTCTTTGACTAAGATCAAATATCTTGACTATATGGCTAACTTGAGAATATGCCTGGGACAAGGATTGCCAGATTTGGTGAGCCGTTTCCCGGAACAAATAATGATCACTAATTTTGGGTTTCATCGAACCCAAAAGCATCCCATAACTGTAGCGTTCTCTGTCTTCCACTTTGGATAATGTGGATCAGTCTTGGGAGGGACCTCAATCTCCCCCGTTAAATAATCCTCCTTGTCTTTACCTTATATATAAATCAAAACTGATTTTGACCAAGTGAGATAATTACTCCCATCAAACTTGACAGTAGTAATTTGTGAATGAGGGAAATCGCTCGAGGTATGCGTATTGCCAACATCACCCTGGCTGGATTCACCTGCGGTCGAAGTCAAACTTATTTCAGACATATTGTTGTTTGTAAGATTGTCTGCAAGTGAAATAACCACCACCAAATGAGAAGAAGATCACAATCAAGGGGATCACAATATTCTGGCCTTAGAATACATATGATCAGGCTTGAAAAAGCTTAATTTGAAGAGCACCAACTCCAACCACCACTACAAAGTCATCGAAGCTGTGTTCAACACTAGAGAACACTAACATGATGAAATACAACCACAGACCCAACATCCAGCACGATTTGGGCCACAAAAATTTGAAAAATAGGGGGCGGTAGGGTATCCAAACGAGATTCAACACATCTCTCTTAATACTCCCTCAAATCATGTGAGGCCACTTCCATTCGATCACTGGGATTGTAGAGAACCAAAACGAATAGACTTCTTACAGAAAACAACCCTCGATCACATGCACACTTCGAACCTCTCAAATATGAATTTTCGGCCAATTTTCATTGTAAGTTATTCAAAAAAATCTCAAATCGTCTCAAATGCTCTTGCAATCACTTTCATAATTCTCCTAAAATCACCATCTACCAAAATCGAGCAAAAAAATTCACTACTCTGCCAGGCCGTAAGGTTGCTAATGCTAGCCTTGGCCTGCTGACCTTAGCAGTGAAGGTGCATCAGATCTTCCCCTTGTTTTTCCTACTCTAATACTATATTGATAGTAAATTAACCAACTTTTCCAAAACCTTTAGGTGTTAGGAGATACATAAATTCATATACTTCAACACCCCCCTCAGGAGGAACATTGTTCTCTCCTGGAAACACACTTGGGGAGGCAGGTTCGTGTCCACACAACACATACACACGCACACAACACTACATCCAAGAAATATAATTCCATCAAGATTTGAACTCATGACCAAACTTGCTCTAATACCAACTTGGATGATCAAATATGATACTTGCACAGAGATTGGTTAAAGCAAATAGTTGAATGAAGGAGAAGAGAAGAAAAGAGATGAGAGGAGAAGGAATTAACGAATGGAATCGTATGAGTAGGGTATACTCATACTCTGGTATTTATACTAGTACTTTATTGATATACCATACTAATGATGTACTAATGGTATGGGCATATAATACCCTTATGACATAGTTACCCTTATGATACACAATGAATTCCATTCTAAGGTTTCGTCCATTAAAAATTTATAAAAATTCTATAACAACCAAAAACCAACAATGAAGGAAACAATAAACCATAAAAACTAAAATAGTTATTGGCCATCCATCAAAAGAAGCCAAAATTACTGAAGAGTCCTAATCCTTTATCCCATCACTATTCACGTCATTCAACTTTAGGTCACTTTTTGAGACTTGAAATGACAGAATCATAAACAACTAGTAAAATTATCGTCCTAGGTCTCCAAAAAAGTCATTATGACAAGCTATAAAGCACCCAAAATGCACAATCAGGAACAATATTGTGGTTTTCAGAAGGTGACTGCCTCATTCAAGCTGATGCCAACTTGTGTATCCAAAATGTTCTCATCAGCAAGATCAATCCATGGCTCATCCATGTCAAATATTAGTGCAGTTGTGAATCTGATGAGTCTGTCACAGTTAAATGGGCAAGACTTATCCACAATTTTCCTCACAATCATCCACAAACCATTAGACCGTCGTAATAAGGTAACCTTAATTGTGTTGAAAGTTTGAAGTGCTCAAGACCTAGTCCATGCTTCACACCCACATACGCTATCGCTCTCAATGCATAAACACTGCACTAGACTTCTAACTATTAGAGTGTTTTAAATGCATCAGCTATTGGTAAGACCAATATATAAGTTGGAGAAAACATTCCCGGTTGATATTAGATCAAACCTCTTTAGTAAACTAAAGAATATGTCCATGCTACCTAAAAGCATATGAACAAAAGGATTACATAAGTGATTCCAATGTTAACTCCAACCAACTACAAAAACACCATTTATTGGAATATTCATAATACTTAATTAATAAAAGAAAACATATTTACTTAAGAATTAATTTAAAAAAAAAAACCTAAATTTAAAACACACCACATTTCAGATCGTAATTCTAAGTATATATGACTTGAGAGAAATAAGTTCTAAGTGTACATGAACTTAGTGTGTATAAAGGTAGTTTAAGATTGTTCACTCAAATTGTATTAGAATCAAATATTTAATCAATGTACGCATGAAATTCTAATTGTTTTAATCAATATGTGTGTTGATTCCACCTTTCCCTACTTAATATGCTTTACTTCTTAAACTGATTTTTTCCCCTTTGTTTGAGTATTATATGTTTCCAATGTGTAAGCATGCATTCTCTTCATCAGTTTCTAAAACATCAGTGACTTAGTACCATAGTTCAAAATCTCGTGCGATACGGGCCATATCGCGCGAGACGTACTGGTATCGCAGGTGTGCGACACGATACACCCATGTACAGCAAAATATCGTGATCTGGACAGGTTATCGCGAGCCGTATCGCGTATCGCGCATGCGTCTCGCGATAACATGTCCAAAAT
>JAOXJP010235061.1:0-10063 GCA_025762735.1 Platanus orientalis
TACCTGATGTTTGCGTTGATCACAAGCTTAAGAGGACTTGTTCAGTTGGGATCAAGTTGCGTGTAGTTCTGGTCTCAGGGTGGACCGAATTTACATTTAAAAAAAATAGTTGAGCCTGAAGTTTCTTCTCAGGTTGCCTACATATTTGACTTTTAGTATGAGTGCTTTTGAAAACATTAGTTTGTCAAGAACAAGCCGCACGTAGTTCTTTGACTACAAGGGTAAAGAAAGTAAAGAAAGATTTTTAAAAAGTGACTGGGCCTGAAGCTGTGTCTCAAGTTGCCTACGTACCCCTTATAGGGGCACTGGTTGAATGATTTGACATTTCATGAGTCACTAGGGATCAAGTCTATGTAGTTCTTATACAAAAAGGGTGAAAATAAAAGACTAAAAGCTTTTGAAAACTTGAACTGGAGTAGAGAAGGGTCGGCTCTTCTAGGCCATTTTTCTTAATCAATCAATCCATCACCTAGTCTTCATCCTTTGCTATTGTGGAGTTGGCTTGTCGGATTTGCTATGTGGCTTCCCCGGGTACCCATGTTTCTGGCATGTTGACCTGGTTAGGGTCAAGCTCACCTAAATCTAACTCTCCACTCGCAATTACTTATTGAAGTGCTTCTCTAACATCATCAGGGAGCGAGAGTAAATTTAGAGGAGCTAGGTTGTCCTCCCTATGTTCTGAGGTGCTGGGGGTTGAACATTTCCCTGCCTTAGGGATGGATGGCTTAAAGCTGGACATGTGGGTATGAGGAACAACCTCAAGATGGTAGGTAGGTTATTAACTGATGACTAGAGGTGGAATTGTAACTGGTTTTATTGGAATGTGTTATGTGTTGGGATTGGATGGTACTGTTTGAGTTGGTGAATTAGTTGGCAGGGTATTACAAGTTTGGAGAGTTTAAAATCTGATACAAAATGTTGTGCGATCTTGCCGCTTGCTTTCTTCTTTCTATTCTTTTTGAGAAGATGCTTGATCAATGGTTTAAACCTTAAGCCTACCCTGTATGACACTCTGATAGCTTTAAAAGGGTTCTTTCTCCCTTGAGAATATTTGCCCAGGCCTTTGTTTGGATCGAACCTCATCTTGGCCATCATTTTGAACATTGGTGGAAGTATTTCAGCCTTCCTTTTTCAGTTCTGCTGCCTCTTCTTCTTTGTGCACCACCTCGAACTGGTATGAGGTGAAAGTGTTGGTGCTTATAAATTCCAGACTCCCAGTATTTTCTGCCTTGTCATTGTGATGACATTTGTATTTACTGATACTGTGATGACATCGTCATTGATGATGAACTTGATCTTTTGATGGAGAGTGGATGGTACAGCACCTGCTTGATGGATCCACGGTCTTTCCAACAACATGGTGAAGGGGGATGGTATGCTTAGTACTTGAAACTGAATTTGAAACATTCTCCCCTATATCACTAAGGGAATAAACACTTCTCGTTGGCTACGACTAACCGAATTTTTGAAGGCCCTTATATCACATAGGTTAGATTTTGACATAGTTTAGGGGACTCCCAATGTGTCAAATGTATCATTGGTACAGATATTCAACAAGGATCTATTGTTTACCAAGATAAGGGGGATGCACATGTCTGAGTGGTGGGCCGTGATGTAGATGGCTCTGTTGTGCATTGTGTCACCCTCGGGGATCTCATCTTCTAAGAATGTGATGACTCGTGGTGTGGATACTCCGGTCACCATGTTTTCTAGCCTATCTGGTGTGATTGATGAGTCCAGAAAGGACTTTCTGAATATGCTCAAGAATCTCTCCTTGTGTTGTTCTGATGTCAACAAAAGGGCCAAAATAGAGACTTATACGGGTGTCTCGGATAATTGCTCAATCAAGAACATGTGAGACTTTTGAATAGCTACCTAAAAAAATCTCATTCTCTTTCTTTTCCTCTGCCTCTTTAGTCTGTTTCTGTGTCTCTGTCTCAGGTTCTTCTTTTATCATTTTCTCTTTTCTTTTACCCTCGGGATGCAGATATGAGACCGGTTTGGAGACTCTGCCTTATTAGGTAATAAAGGCTATGGGCTCATCTAGCTCATCTTTCGAAAGTTTAGGATCTGCTACTTCCCCGACTAGATAGCCCAAGGGGACTTAGTTCAGCAGATATTGGATTCTAATTGGCGGGGGAATATTGATGACTTGGTAAGGAGATGAAATGTTGGTAAGTTAGGCATATAATGAGGGTGGTGGGATGATATAAGGCGATGAAAAAGGGTCATGAGTTGCTGAACCTTCCCTGTATGTATTGATGTCAGGGGAAAATAAAATGATTGGGCTACCTGGGGCCGTATCCCACATGTGTGCTAGTAAGTGCCCATATTCAGGAGGGGGAATAGACTCAGGGAAGTGTCTATTTATGGTGGACATTTGATTGAAGTCGGGTAGAAAAATGACTTTCTTAGGCTTTGAGATCTTGGTGATGTAGTTAGCGGGATTGAATTGGGTGTTGGTGATACCTATCATGTTGACCCCTTTTGGTGGCTGGTGGTCAGAGAGTGGATTTTGGATGACGTTTGAATTTGATGGAGGATTGGAAGGTGTAGGGTTAAATGATACCTTACCCTCATCGAACAAGTCCTGAATGTCATGTTTCAAACTGAAACACCTATCGATGGTATGCCCTGCAGTATGATGATATTCACAAAGTTCCGCTTGGTTGTAGTGGTAGGGCAAAGGGTAAGGTGGTGGTCTTAGATCAATCATTTGCAACAACTTCTTCTTGATGGGATATTCCATGATGTACTTGTAGGAGTAGGGTAGAGGGGTGAATTTACTTTTCTTTTTTTCTTCTCTGGGTGCACCCGGGTACCTAGGTTGGTAGAACTGTTATGTTTGAAGAGGGATGATATTCCTGGCCACTGGGTAGCTATGGGTTGGTTGTGGTGGAGTCAGAACATGACCGTTGCTTTGGCTAGGCTGAGGAATCTCAATGGCTTGAACAAAATTTGCTTTTGGTTTGGTGACAACTGTCTTCTTTGGTATACTTTTGGTGGGACTGGTGAAAGCAAGAGGTGCATTTTGTACCAAACCTGCCTTGATAGCCAACTCCACTTTCGCTGCTTTGTCAACAACCTCTATAAAATTGCTTTGGGATGCGGTCAAGAGCATCAACTGATAGGTGGGACCCAATGTCTTCATAAAAGTGGATATCATGTCCTCCTCGGCCATAGGATGTTTTAGGTTGGATGTCTTTAATCTCCATCTATAGGAAAAGTCTCTGATATTCTCTCCCGAGACAGGGCTTATTCCTTCAATCTTTTCTTTGGTTGGTAGTTACTCAAGGTTGAACCTATAATGGTTGAGAAATGACCATGTCAGGGCCCTCCATGTACTAATGCTGCTCTTCTCTTGGTTTGCCAGCCACTTTCCCGCATTCTTCTCTAGGCTTTGGCCAAAAACATCTGGACCAAGATCTGCTCATCATATCCCCATTGGAACATAGCATTGCAATACATGCATAGGTGCATCCTAGGGTAGGTGGTGCCATCATACTTCTTGACATTTGGTATTTGGAAGTTTGGTGGTTGTACGCCTCTAGGGTAGATGCAAAGATCTTTGAAGTCCATGGAGATGGGGAACTCCCCCATTTCAGTAGTTCTACCTCTACCGTAAGCTTGACTATCTGTGCACTGGTCTCATCCTTTGGAGGAGCAATACTCCCCTTTCCTTTCCTGTTTGATGTGGCTGGCCCGTAATGCTCTTCTATGTCAGAGGCGGTCCAATATTCTAGTTGTTCATATGTGGTTGTGGTTGAGAGCGGTGCTGTGATATAGATGGAGCCTTGAGTGTGTGACGTGCCATGAAACAGAACCTGCTCAGTAGTACTAGGAGGTGATGGCAGCTTAAATACCGTACTCTAGCTGTGAGGCCCCCCTTGTTTCATCAGATATTTGAACATCAACTTTTCAAACTCAGAGAGGGTAGGGATTTGAGGCTGCTCATTGGCACTGGATTAGCTAAGGGGAGGTAGAGAGGTTTGGGGTGATGAAGAGGATTGACCAGTCTTTGAGTTGGATGTCCACCCATGCCAGGACATAAAGTCCCCCATCAATCGTTCCACCTCTGACTTGAACCCTTCTGAGAAGGTACTTTGGGGAGTGGTCTTTGCGGGAGGTGGGTTTCCCATAGATATCTCTGGGAGGGTGAAATGTGTAGTACTTGCTGTAGGAGGAGATGTTGACTTGTCGACCATCGCTTTACTACATTGTGCTTTCTTTTACTTCTACAATCGAGTCTTTAGGAGGAGGTGTATTGTTATTGTTTTGCAACGTTTATTTATTCATTCATAATTGCTAGCCAGATGCTTTATAAGTGCATTTGTCATACATGTGAATTCATGTCCTTTGATGAACTATAAGGTTTTTGAAAAACAAAACTTTGTATAATATATACATATCAGAATTGATTACAAAAGGAGAGGTACTTTTCCCAATACATAAAAAAGATAACATAAAATGGAAATCTAAATATCAAGCACTGTTGGAGGTGACAGAGGTAGCATTGGTCATAACCTAAGGAGAAGATCTGTTCCCTCAGCTTGTGAACCCATGACTGTATCCACTAATCTTGTACAAAGGCCATGGCGTTGCTATGCCTCATATCAAGTCCCAAATCCTCATGGGAAGTCCTACTGTCATTGAGCTCACTCTTTAGGGAGTGAATGAACTCTGCTTGAGTTTCATTCCAATGCTGGGTACACACACGTGAGACCTTAGCCTCTATATGAAAAAGTTATCTCAGCTTCTAAAGCGGCCTTGGTTTGGGCATGCAAGGCCCATTCCTCAGCTAAGTCTATCAATGCTTGCTCGTATTCTGCCTAAGTATGGGAAGGCTCTATGTACGATGAGGATGCTGATTCGGTGCATGACCTCTTGTTCGAAGAAGCGGATGGTGAAAGGGTAGCAGGTTGTAGTGCAGGCTTGTGTGAAAGCCAGTGCTCGTATGTAGGTGTCATGGCCTGTGTTTTCACGAATACTAGTTGTGGGTGTCTTGAGACTCTGGTATGCAAACTATCCCATAGAGTGGCTAATGTAGACCTTGTATGATTGGATGTACGATGATAAAGTTCATATATATCTTTAAAGACTGTGGGAAAGTCAAAGAGATCTTGCTTAAGTGCAAATTTTCAGAGGACGCGTATGGGTACATAGGGAGTGCTTTGGTGGACCCTTGTGATAACCATGTATGTGCGGTCTTTAGTAGCAAGAAGTGGGTAGCGTGCTTTGTGCCACTTGACACCCCAAATGATTTGTTCAAGAAGCATGACAGCTAGCACGTTCTGATAACCCAATGTGGTCGTTCTGTTTGGCAAGGGTCAACTTTTGATGTGGATATGTGTTGGAGTTAGATCCCGTGACATATAAGCTGGAAAAGATGCAAGGACAGACAGATGTTCCTGGAACCAAGTTTGTAAGAAAGCAGGGCAACCATATAATCGACTTTTGGGATGTCGGGCACAATGCGTGAAACTAGAGGTAGTCTCTGAAATGCTCATAGGTGCGAGCGTCTTTCTTTGTAGATGTTGTGCCAAAATATTGAGTAAAACACCATTGATATGGTGATGACCACGTGATAGAAGGAGTTGTCCTATGACAACTAGAGTGAATACTTTGAACTTGATAAGATTGCCGAAGTCACCGACTTTCTTCCAACCTCTTTCCAATAAAAGGTTGAAGGGGCAATGTAAGTATTCTCCCGTAGCTTCCTTAGGGAGGGAGGCCTTGGAGATGTCCAATGTATGAAAGTTTCTGAGGTAGCTAGACTTATGTGCCAGAATTATGGCACTGATGTCGAGACAAGTTCCTAATCTAGGAAGGATTCGAGTTCTTCGATAGTGGGTGAAAGTTCTTGTTCTTCGAAGCAGTAAACCGTGGATGTCGGGTCCCAAAAGGAAATGACTGCTTCTATTAGTGGCCAATCCAGATTGATTTGGGCTAAGGCCAATGTTGCCCCTAGTCGGCTTTGACTTTTCCAAATTTTTTGTTCTTCGGGAGAAAGAGAAATTAGGGTATTTACGAGGTTCGAGGAGGCGGTAGAGTATGCATCCAATTGTACTGATCTATGGGCCATGTCTATAAGCACAACCATGAACACAGGGTTAGAAATGTCATTTTGTAGTTGAAAATAACATTTTGTAGAATTTAGACCTAACGCCCATTTTTTGCCTCAATTAAAATTCAGGCATTGAGAGAACAATTAGGCGTTGGAATAGTTACAGACAAAAGTACTTGATGCCTGATTTTTAATTAAATTAAAAAAAAGCATTGAGAGCACGATTAGGTGTTGAAAGCAGTTACAAGTTTAATTGACCCACGGTGGGGTCTTTTATCTTTTTATGTTTTAAACTTACTTTTTTTTTCAGTTATAAACTATAGGTGAGGTCCCCACAGCATTTTCCACTACTCCTTTTCCACTTTTTGATAAAAATTTCTCTTTCTCATCATCAACAATGAGTTAAAGAGGATCGAGTTGCCACTTCCCACTTCTCTCAGCGTAAGAGAAGGCTTTATGGAAGAACCTCATGGCAGATGAGGTGAGTTTTTGAATTGTTTTTGAACTTTCTTTTTTTACTTTTGATTGCTCTTTGATTTACTTTGAATATTTTGTTTTTGATTTGATGTTTCCATTGGTTTTTGCACTTCTCTTTAGATTGCATTATGTTTCTAGGTTTTAAACCATTTAAATGGAATTCGATTGTTTTAATCTTGATTTAGGAATGTTTTAGAATAATTTTTCAAAAGTTTTTTGGTGATTTTCGGGTTTTTTAATGCCCGAAAATCACTGCCTTAAATTACAGGCGTAACGCCCATTTTTTCTCTATTTAAAAAAAATCGGCGTTCAAAAAATCAGGCGTTGGCTTGAAAATTAGGCATTGGCCTAAAAAACAGGCGTTAGCCTAAAAGACAAGCATTAGACCTGAGAGACAGATTTATTGATTTGCTATTTTTTGCTTATTTTTTATTTATTTTTGATTCTTTTTGTTCTTAAACATTGTTCTAACACATTTTAACATGTTTTACCTTGTAGGCTAGAGGGGGAGTGCAGCGTCATGGTTCTTGGTCTGGGGTCTTGGGTTTATGGGGAAGGATGTGTTCCAAACTCCAGAACCGAGTGAAGGCCATGGGCTTTGGCTATTTTCTAAGTTTGTTGGTAGTGCAGGCTGACTGGGCTCTTCTAATGGCATTGGCGGAGAGGTGGTCTCCCATTACACACACCTTCCATCTTCTGATGGGAGAGATCGGGATGCCCCGGATAGATTTCTTTATGATGACAAGGTTCTCTATGGATGACACACCTCTGTCGAGCTCGGAGGATTTTGACTTGGAGTTGGTGGCCCGATGCATAGGGCCGCAGCTCGTGACGTACTATAAGGGCATCAAGGGTGTTTTCCCGCCTGGTTCGAGAATGACTATGTCTGGGCCACAAACCAGAGTTCGTTTACCGAGATTGAGTGCTTCACCCAAGCTTTTCTGATCTACATGTTGACTCGCTCTATCTTCTGTGGGAAGAGCGATAGAGTTTATTTCTATTTGCTACTGGCCTTGGAGGATCTGGGCCTTGTGGCCACGTGGAGTTAGGGTAGGTCTGCCCTCGGGTGGATGTACTCCAACATGAGTGAGATCTCATCCGGATATGGTCCACACGCTTTTGTGGGGTTGTGTTTCCTATGGGACGTATGACTCATGCTCTTTCTTTTTTTGTTTATGTATTTATCTTTTACTTACTTTCTTTAATTTGAGTTGGATATATGATTTTAACTTTTTCTCTTGTAGGTGTGGTGCTATGAGCATTTTCTTCCCTTGGCCCCAAGGTGGAGAGGCGATGATGTATTCCACTTCCCTTGTGTGGCGAGATGGAAGGTTGCCCACATCCACCGCAGGACTTGGAGTACACAATACTTTGGTTTATTCATTTGATCTTATTATCTTTGGAAAATCATTTTCTAAGTTTTATTGTGTCTTGTGCAGACCAAATGGCGCTCGTGGACTCGTTGGGCCTTGGGGGCAGAGGATGCCCAAGACCAAACCTCAGCTTGGGGTTGGTCTGGCCAAAGGGTTGTATTAGTGGCCCTTGGTGAGGTCACCATTTACCTCGGGGAGAGGTGTTGGTGCCAGGTTGGGGGCAGAGCAGAGGAGTTCGTGGTCCTGTACTCACCCCCTCGGGTGATTGACACCGAGGGATAAACTAGCAAAGGGGAGGAGGGCATCGAGGCCTCGGAGTTTTTGTATTGGGCCAGGGATTATCGTGAGTGGTGGGCCACTTAGACTTGTGGGCCCTTGGGAGGACCCATTGAGCCTCTGATAAGTGTAGTTTGTTTTATTCTTGTTTTTGAAAAACATTTATTTATTTACTTTGTTTCTTTTGAAATTCTTGACAACACTTATTTATTTGATTTTAAAAGGATGCTAAGGCACAACCTACAGAGGAACCAGCACCTCCAGTCCGGCAAGGGAGGAAGAGAAGAGTTCCACCGGCCGAACCTGATCTGATGGGTATAATACCCGAGGAGGTGCTCATGACTGACCTCGAGGGTGGGGCCAGCGAGGAGCTTTTGTCAGAGGCCGAGCTCCCTGAGGGATGGGTGCCCCCTGAGGCGATGACTCAAGTATGTTTTAATTTGTTTAAAGTACATTTGAAAGTTCATATATTCTTTCTTTTATTCAGTGTTTTTGACAAAGTTTTGTGTACTTATGCAGGTTTCTAAGGAAGTGTACCTCAGTGCCCTCCAAAAGTTGGCCAAGTGATTTGCCTTGCTGGGTTTATATGGATTATTGACTTTACATATTGTTTGGTTGTTTATGTTGGCTATTTCATCAAATCCACTATGTTAATAGTATAAGCCCTTGCTATCTATTCTACATCTAATTGATTTTTTAAATAAAAAAAGGGAGCTAGAGAAAAGGATCTCATTTAGAGACGTGGTGAAGGTCCCTTGGGCTGAAATTTGATACATGAAGAGGTGTGGTGGCATAACACATGGAACAGTGTGGTCCCTCTACCCAGCCATTACATGGGATTGGACATAACTGACCAAAAATGCTCGGAGAGCTAATCTTAGTTGGATTTCTAACTTTGTATCATGTTATATACATTCTGAAGGTATGCCACAGTGAGAGAATAGCAGGCTGAAGGTGGTGAATTATGAAAATTGATCCGTAGGCATATCCATTAATGGAGCTGGATTGATTAAAATTCTAAAAATTTATTTGCTTTCACTTCCTTCATTGTGTTATGGCAATAAATGAGTACTACCTGGGGAAGAATCTTGTCAATCCAATAAATAAAACATTGTAATCACCAAGTGGAGTTTCCGAGAAAATTGCACTTAGCCAATGGGTGTACTATTTTTGTTAGCTAGTTGATTTGATAGATAAACAAAACCACTAAATACAACTTCTTCAGTTCATCACTTTTGATGTTTTACAAGAAAAATGCAAAAGTCATTGTCAAAGCTGCTACAGGAGTATGACATTGCTACCAACTATGAGTTCAATGAGGAGATGGGGAAAATAACCGTGTTCATACCCTCTGTGTGTGAGGTTGGGAATAGGGAGTCTTCTGTCTTGTGCTTTGCCACCATTGTGACTGGGTACTTGGAGAAAGGACAGCTGATGTTGAGGGGATAAAGACCAAGGTGATTTGGGTGAAAGTGACCTACATTACAACTGATATCAAGGAGTAGAGAAGCCTATGAGGTTTCTAAAGATGGGGTTCTTGTGGATAAGTTATGTTAAAGTGCTTGTAGGTTCTACCTTCACTGAACCCTCTCTTTGTCTCCTCTTAATGTGTAGTACAAGACCTTTTATGTTTAGAAATCTTTTGTTGTCCTGTTTTCATTACATAATGTATTCCTGTTTTACCTTTTATATTTGAAAATGCGTAAGTAAGATGATTCCAATTACTTTATAAGTGTACCAGAAAAAAAAAAAAAAACCTTTTTGACTTGTTGGTTGTGACAATCCAAATGATTTTTAGGTTGTTTCGTCCAACCAGGAGGGAACCCTATGACCGAACAGTCATGTGAACATATGGAAATAGAATGAAGGTGTT
>JAOXJP010235062.1:0-10063 GCA_025762735.1 Platanus orientalis
GCATATAGCATATGTTTGATTTGGTTTGGTTTTATTTCAAAACCCACACAATTATTTTGAAGCATAGAGATATTCTTTGAATTGCAGTAAGGATATATGGATAGAACTCATGTTACTCATGCATACGTATTTAGAATCCTTACTCTTCCTTGATTCATTATTATCTAGTATGGTATTTTCTTTGGCTTCCCTTTTTTGTTGTATATTTTGTAGTTCTTCTTCTTGAGTCCATCAAGCTTATCCAAATTGACACCACCTCACAGATTGAGGCTTTGAAGGTAAAAGCAGCACATGGGTCACATTGGATGGGAGAGAAGAGAAGAGTTGGGCAACTAGGCCCATGGTTTACTTTCATTTTTAACATTCTAGATTTTGGACTTGGATTGTATATAACTAGTAATCATTTAGATTTCCCTTATATGTAAACCTTATGTAGTTGGAGACCTTGTGGTTTGGATTTGTACCCTTTAAGGATGGGGTTTATTACTATGATGTTGGCTTGTAGGAAGCCTTTATTTTAGATGTTGGACATGTGTATATTTTGGCTAGTTTAGATGTGGATATGATAATTTCCATTGCACTTTGATTATGGAGTGGCAGATCAATATGCTTATTATGCCACTGCACTATGAGATTGTGGATTAGGTTGGCACTTAATATTTTGCTTCTCTTTAGCAATGTAAATAGCAAATGAATGAGCATTACGCTGCTATATGTGTCATGCCTCATACCCAAACTTATATAATAACCCATAAGCACCCCAGATTCGGATCTTGATATTAAAAACAATCTTTATCTTAGTCATGATTTTTAGCAGGGTCCCTTTTTTTTTCCTTTCCATTTACATTCATTTATAGTATAAACATCCTTTACTTACAAGATAATACAACAAAAAGCATATCATTTGATATAATTCCTTCACTAACCATCAAATTGCCTATGTAGCAAATAACAAGTGCACTAGAAAAACTAACAATCTCATGCATATATCTCTTATCCAAACTCATTCTAAGCTATCCAATATAAGAGGATTCCATATATTAAATAAAGGGTCCAATAGCCTATCCCCAAGTATGAGTGCTATCAAATTATATCATGTATTACATTCATCCATGTTCAAATAGTTGGTACTAAAATACATCTCAATAAAATCTGGAAACTAATAAAGCAAATAACAAAGTATGCACTCGATCAGCGCCCTTCTTGCAATTCCTCCTTTCTCTCGTATCCATTCACATCCTGTTTGAAAATGGTTTTGGATGGGTGAATCCATGGGCCTGCAAGTAGTAATGAGCAATAAACCTATAATGGAAATAGAACCAGAAGCAAAGCAATGCGATAACATGCATGATCACAAGAAATAGACAATAAGCAAAGCAATGCGATAACATGGATGATTTCATCATTCAATGTAAAGTGTAGACATTATTCATACTAAGATTTGGGTGCCCATAGATCATAGACTTAACCGAAGGCATTTTGTAATCATTTCATATGACAATCGATTCATTTAGTCACGTGACCATTAAAATTCAAATCCTCATAAATCGGATAGGTGTTAATATACTCTATCGAAAGCATAAGCCTAACAATGGCGTAAATCAATTTATCTGGTTGGGCTTCAATCAATGCAAAGACAATTCAAATTTACATAGAGGAGTGTCAATCAGCACAAAATACAAATGGACTTACCTGAATGGGCATCAAACATAATAGTATCAATACAAAATTACCTGAAGGCATCAATCAAAATAAAACCAATTCATTAATATACCCAAGTGGGTGCCAGTTAATCAGAATAGATTAGAAATCACCAAGGTAATGTAACTAATGGTAGGATACAAATGCCTTACCTATCCCCAAGTGGAGAGCATATTCATTGTTCTTTGACCCCAAGCGAAGGGCACATGGCTTGCCCTTTGGCCCCAAGCATAGTGCACAAAGCTTGCTCTTTGTCCCCAAGTGGAGGGAACATGGCTTGCTCTTTATCCCCAAGCAGAGGGTACATAGCTTTCTCTTTATTCCCAATCGTAGGGCACGTGGATTGTTCTTTGTTCCCAAGCAGAGGGCACATTGCTTGCTCTTTGTCTCCAAGCGGTGAGCATTTGGCGTACTCTTTGTCCCCAAGTGGAGGGCACATGACTTGCTCTTTGTCCCTAAGCAAAGGGCACTTGTCTTGCTATTTGTCCCCAAGCAAAGGGCACATGCAAATCAGGCAAATATATTCAATCAAATCAATACAGATATCAAAAGTCAATGTGATCATTTGAACATGTACAAACAAGCAATACATTCAATAGGATCAAAATATCAACAGAGTTAGAGTGATCAATAAGATCAATGTGACCAATAAGGTCCAATCACCTTGAGAATCCCCAAGCGAAGGGCCAATACAATTCATAGTATTCTATTTCGGTCAAAATACTATCATAGTTAATGCATGAAGCACAAATAAAGGATCAATAAGATCGAATAGATTCAATTCAACCAATGTGGTTTACACCCTCAATGGGTTCAATACAAATGACAGAGTCAGTTCCAATCAAAGTGTTTCAAAGGTCAAAATAGATGTGAATGAAATCATTTGATCTTGAATTTACATGATGCTTCAAACTTTAGGAACAGAGTCCTCTAATGATAATAAAAGCAATGACTCAAAATTCAAACCAAGACAACAAGTAGCATGTCTATGATTCATGCATTCAGAAATTCATTTGGACTCCATAGAGTCTAGTCATAGCTTGTCAAATCAAAATAGAGATCATCCAATTTGGGATCAAGGGAATTGGATTGATCCTCTTTCAAACTAATCCATATAAACTAATCATAGATTTCATAAAATCTTATTTCAACATTAGATACATAGATCTAGTTCACAATTTCACAAAGATTTTAAACTTACCATTTCATAAGACCAAGATCAATAACTTTAAGGGTAGAAAATGACTTAGAATTAAGAAGACGAGAAATTCAAACAAATACCATCATAACTTCGGTCATAATTCCATCAAAGACTCAAAATGATGAGTAGTACGTATACAAATCAAGTATTCATAGATTTCAATATGAGTTCCATCAAAATCAAAGAAGACAATTACTTTATAATGAATTAATGGGAATTTCTTCAAAAATTTTACAAATAGGAGATGCATATTGCACATCAAAACTCACCAAATCAAGATCATTAAGACTTAAAATGAATTCCAACAATAATCAAGAGGAATACCAAAGATACATGAGCATTCAAGAGAACTTTCATCACAAAATAGTTAGAGATCAAAGTGAAGGCATGCTTATTACACACTAGTACTTACTAATCAGAGATCTAATGAAAATCTAGCTATTATCCTTGAACAATCCCTTTTTCCTTGTGTTTGGCTTCACAAAGCTTCTTCAAATTCTTTTTTTTTCCGTAAATCTATGGTGGAAACCATCAAATTTTAGTAATTCAACGTACATTTGAAGTTAAATAATAAGACAATCCTAGAACTAAGCAATTTCCCCCATAGAGTAAGCACCCAAAGCTTATCTCTCCTAATTTGGAGCTCTTCTCCTCCACTTTTTCCAATTCTCCAATTCCTTCATCTCTTTCTCTTTCTTATGTCATTTGATCCAATTGAAGTAAATTTAGAGTCACAGTTCGTCATTTAGGTGTTTAGGTAGGAGTTGGGGGGTAAATTCCCAAGAATACCCCTAAAATTTTTGAAAAACTGGGTGTAAAAGCCGACATGATCAATTAGGATTTAATCCTAATCGATCATGATTTCCTGATTGGTTAGGCAAAGACTCATTTCTGAGTTTGTGGTCCTGATCGGTCAGGATTTAATCCTAATCAATCATGATATTGCATTTTCCCCTTTAGGGTCTTTTTTGGGCATTTTCCACCCTTATGTTGCTCCTCATGGTACCTAAACCTCTCCCACTTGTCTTGACATAAAAATAACCTATTAAGGTCCCTGACAATCCAAATTTGTTCTCATGTTGGGTTCTCCATGTGTTTTGACCCTAATAAGTTTCTTAAGGTTTGTCAAAAGGTCCCGTAACACAATGAAAGAAATTGCGGGGTGTTACAATATGTGGTCACAATTGGTTTGGACAATACACACTTATTATTCTGCTATGATATGTGACTTGGTTTATTGGAATTAAATGTTCAAAAATAAATGGACCAAATTTGTATAGAGAAGGACATGGTCACACTCCAAACATTGGATCTCCCCATATAGAGATATGGTTCGGGGTGTGATCCAGATTTGAGTGGCGAATACGGGCCTAGGATCTGGGTCATGACAAAGTTGGTATAAGAGTAGCCATGTTTTGGATTTTGTAGAAAATCTAAGTTTCCTTTGAAGTTTAGGATTGAGTTTGGAAAAGTCAACATAAACTTTAGAGGATTAACTAACGATCTATGCTTGATGCTTATTTGATTGGGGAACTCATGTACTTCAGTAATGATCGATTATTGATGGATGTAAGTTCTTAGACTATTGCTTGTTTGGTTTTAGGAAAAGATGCTGCAAAGAAGGAATACTAGATTAACTATGATCACTCACTAATTAGAAAGTGAGAATTTGACTGGTACCTTCCAGACCTAGCTAGAGAGCAAAAGTTTGGAGAATGCTTTTTAGGCTATTCGGGAGCTAGTTGGAGTAGTTTGAGAGGATGTTACACATGGGGGACATCTCAGAGAGAGGTTTTTGAGAGAAGGTCATGATGCCTACAAGCGGTTTAGTTATATCGAATCATTAGAGTTCATGGGGACCTTTGACCCCATTGAGGCCAAGAATTGGTTGATGCACTTGGAAAAGGTTTTTGTTGTTATGGAGTAGAAAGTGTCTCTTGCCACTTTTGAATAGAAGGGCGAGATAGAGCATTGGTGGAGAACCACCAGAGATACTCGACCTTGTGATTTGGATGAGCCCCTTACTTTGGAGGTGTTCCTACATGCTTTTCGTGAGAATTTCATTTTGGAGGGCATGAGAGATGAGAAGGCTATAGAATTCCTAGAGCTTACTCAAGGGAGCTAGAGTGTGCTCCAATACAAGGTAAAGTTCATAGAGTTAGCTCGTTATGCATCTCTTATTATGTGTGACAATGAGATGAAGGCCAAGAAGTTCCATAGGAGACTTAGACCTACCAGTCACACAAGGATGACAACACCTCGGCTGAGGACCTTTTTCAAGGTAGTTAAGACATAAAGGTTAGTAGAGAAGGACTGTGAGGAGCTCGTTAAGAGCTAACACGAAGGCCTAAAGCTTCCTCAGCCTAGAGGACTAAGAAGAGGAGAGAATGCTGATAGGATTGGCAATGCGAAGATGGTGAGGTTGACAAAGACTAAAGTACCATGCCAAAAGTGTGGGAGAGTTCATGGTGACATATTCTTTCGAGAGATCGGCGATTGCTTCAAGTGTAGTCTAGTTGATCACATGATACGAGACTATCTTGCTTGAAAGATGGATCAGACTACCAAGCCTAAGGAATGAAGTAGAAGGGAAAAGTCCCAGGATGGGTGTAGGTTATCACTAAGCAAGATGCCCAGGCATCCTGGTCCATAATTACAAGTATACTTTCTTTGTTTTCACACGATGCACGGATTTTGATTGACCCTGGGTCTACCCATTCATTTATTACTTGCAATTTCATGAGACATATCGATTCCTTGCCCAAGTTGTTAAACTATGAATTGACTATTTCTACACTACTAGGAAAGACCATGTTAGTAGAGTGGGTATGTAGGTCTTGTGTACTCAAAATGGGGGAAAGAGTGTTGTCTATGGATCTAATTTTGCATGACATAGAGGACCTTGATGTAATCTTGGGGATAGATTGGTTGGTAGCATATCATGCCAGCATCCATTAGTTTTCGAACAAGGTTGTGTTCCACATACTTGGTCAGCTTGAGTTCTCATTTTAAGAAGAGAAGCATGACTCTTTTCTAAGTGCGATCCCCACGATTCAGATAGAAAAACTTCTTCAAAAAGGTTGGAAAGGCTATTTAGCCTATGTAGTTGACAACTATGAGGAAGGGACGAAGATTGTCAACATCCCAGTCATTAAGGACTTTATTGATGTATTTTCTAAAGATCTCCCTTGTTTACCTTTAGACCGAGTAATTAAGTTTGCGATTGATTTAGTCCTCAGAACCACTCTAAAATCTACGGCCCTATACTGAATAGCACTGGCTAAGCTAAAGTAGCTTAAGGTGAAGCTTCAAGAGTTACTTGATAAGGGCTTTATTTGCTCGAGTGTGTCAACATGGGGAGTACTAATATTCTTCATCAAGAAGAAAGATGGGTCGATGAGGTTGTCTATTGACTATTGATAGTTGACAGTTGAATCGGATGATAGTGAAGAACAAGTACCCGTTGCTAAGAATAGATGACCTACTTGATTAGTTTCAAGGTGCTAAGGTCTTCTCAAAGATCGACCTTCGATTAGGCTATCATCAACTCCAAATCAAGAAAGAAGACCTACGTTTTCTGCATGAGATATGGACAATATGAATTTTTGGTTATGTCATTTGGCTTGACGAATGCCCCTTTCATTTTCATGTACTTGATGAACCACGTGTTCAAATCCCACTGTGACAACTTTGCAATTGTATTCATCAATGACATGCTCGTGTACTCCAAGAGGCTAAAAGGGCATGAAGAGCATTTAAGGACTACCTTGCAAATTTTGAAGGAAAGGAAGTTGTATGTGAAATTTAACAAGTGCGAGTTCTGGTTGAATTAAGTTATGTTCCTAGGGCATGTGATATGCAAGGATGGAATCTTTGCCGTTCCTAAGAAGGTAGATGTTGTGGTGAATTGGTCAAGACCAATGAACATGCATAAGATTCGTAGTTTATTGGGTCTAGTTGGCTACCATAGAAGATTTATTATGGGTTTCTCACGTATTGTGAAACCTTTGACAAAGCTGACCTAGAAAAATACAAAGTTTGAATGGAGTGAGGCTTATGAAAAGATTTTCAAGTAGTTAAAGCACCAACTTGTTTCTACCCCAGTTCTTACTCTACCATCGGAATCTGGTGGGTTCGTAGTGTATTGTGATGCCTCGAGGATAGGTTGGATTGTGTGCTCATGCAACAAGGCAAGGTGATTGCATATTCCTTGAGGCAATTGAATTCGTATGAGCTGAACTGCCCCACTCATCAATTGGAATTGGTTGTCGTACTGTTCACTTTAAAGATATAGAGACACTACTGATACGACAAAACCTGTGGGATCTAAACTGACCATAAAAGCTTGAAATACATCTTCTCACATAAATATTTAAACTTAAGATAAAGATGGTGAATGAAATTTATTAAGGACTATGATTGTACCTTTTACTTTCATCATGGTAAAGTGAACGTCGTGCCCGATGCATTAAGAAGAAAAGTGTTAAGTACGTTGGCTTGCTTGACTGTGGGAAAAGCTTCCCTTTGGGGGAAAATAAAGAAAATGAATGTGGACCTTTGTCTAAATGAGTTGAGTGTAATTTTTGCACACCTTGGGGTACAACCGACTATACTTGACAAAGTGAAAAGTGCACAAGGTGTTGACCCTCAACTTATGAAGATCATGGATGAAGTGAGAAGCGGAGCTAGGACAAACTTTTTGCTTCATGATGCTGCATTGAGATTTGGGAACTACTTGTGTGTTCCAAATGACCCCAATCTAAAGCTAGAGATTTTAGAAGAAGCTCAATGTTCTACCTGTTCAGTGCACCCAAGTAACACCAAGATGTACCAAAATTTGAAAGGTTATTATTGGTGGAACAATATGAAGAGAGGTTAAGGATTTTGTGGTCGTGTTTGACTTGTCATCTTGTAAAGGCCGAGCATAAGAAGCCAGTAGGATATCTACAGCCCTTAGAAATTCTAGAATGGAAATGGAAGCACATTTCTATGGATTTTGTCATGGGACTGCTTGAGATGAGTAAACGATTTGATTCTATTTGAGGTGATCATGGATAGATTGGCAAAGTCTGCCCATTTCTTGCCAATCTGGATTACCTACCTATTAGATAAGTTGGTACAATTATATAATGATGAGATCGTGAGATTGCATAGAATCCCAATGTGGACCTTGGGGATTTTTGCACCCCTTTCCACACTTGCTTTGCCCATAGAGGTTCAGGTCATCCATACGGTATTTGGGAGTCACCACCAACTCGATTATTTGGTGGAGTTTGACACCAATTTTCCCTTTATGGAAAAGGACATATGAGGGGACATATCATCCCCAAATCTTAACTTCATATTTGGTTTGGTTCGCCAAAGGCTTGGGTAAGTCATCTTGTGGTTAGGGAAGGGATTAGGCACCCCAACACCCCCCTTTTAAAAGAGGCTCCTCTTTACCTAATGATGTCCAAGTTCATTCCTTAACATTCTTGCTTTGATATGTTAATGCTTTCTTTTAGGTCCCCATATGCACATAATAGTTATTTATGCATTTTTTGTACTAGAAGGCTCAATGCCTGAAAGCAAAGGTAAAACGACCAGTTGCTCTAATAAGGCATTTGTCCATTGCGGGCTCCTTGCACTGAACGACTAGATTGTCGTGGCCAGATTTTTCTCTCTGTCACAATCGTACGACACCTTGACCATCACCCAGCCAAGGTTAATCTTTTAGTCATTTGAGCCCTTCTTTTGACCCGCCGACATGCCCCACATGCACTGACAAAGATACTACTCTCCTAGAGCACCGTCACGCCAAGCACTATTTGACCGGCCCATGAATGACTTCATTGCATCCCTTGACGCTCGTCCCACTCGTTGGGTTACATGTATCATCGTCGCCCATGCGCGCAACTAGTCAGCCACTTCGGCAATCATGCCATGTCATCGAAGCGCATCTCAAACGACCTCAGAGCCAACCATGCTTCGCTTGTAGCACTAAAGGCCCAACATGCCTACAACACATCCTTGAGCCCTGCTAGAGACATTAAGCTCACCGAAGGTCATGACACCTTACCCGTGTACCATGCCATTCCATGCAAGACGTCGCCCAGAGTCTTGTCTTGCCACCATTGTGGTTGTTCAAGGCCAAGCCAGGATTTTGTCCATTACAAGGACAAGGCACACTCGAGCACCAAGGCCACAGGATAGGCCACTCAGCTCTGCATGGGTTGCCACTATCGCATAGCGCATGCTAGTAGCACCCACACAGAAAGCCCTTATCCTTAGAGGGATGAGCAGTGCCGCCACACTGGGCTCCCAAGCACTGTCCTATAAGAGAACCCAACCCCCATTAGAACTCAAGGCAACATTGTTATGCATGTCAATAGCCGCTCCCAACCCATATTGGGGAATGCCTAGTAGTTTAACCCCATGCGGGCTAGGAACATGTCCTTAGGCATGCACATTGTTCGTCGTGCCAAGCCATGCCCTAACATGGCTCTTGCCCAAGGGCCAGGGTGCCTCAGAGCACTCACCCCTCCTCAAGGTGTATGCTAAGCCCTTTAGGCATTGCCCAAAGGGAACATCCCCAGGTAGAAAAATTATATTGTACCTTATTTATAACTTTGCCATCAAGTCATATTTATAAAAATACCACCATGCCACATGCTAGGCCACCGGTGCCACCACACCGCCTCGACATGTCCATGACATCCTCCCCCACTTGTCTAGTTGATGCCATCGTCAACACACCCACAACAAGTGCTCACTTCGGCTTGCACACTTCTCCTCAGCCTCGATCACTCCTGATCACTACTTAGTACCACATTGAACTTAGCTAGGAACCCTTGTACATCGCCTACTCCATGACCTACCACGGTCTTCAAGGCACTCCCTGTACATCAACTACTCCACGAACTCGACTAGGAACCCCTACCTGTCATGGCTTAGTCCTCATTTCCACTAGGATTCAACAAATGTGAACTCGTCTTTCTCTTGACTTGTCTACCCCAAACTGCCATTGATTCTAACACACATGCTTTTGTGCATACCTATTCCTACTACGGCCCCTTGCATGTCCAACCAAGCTGCATGATAATTACTTAAAATTGCATAATTATCATAATCAAAATGAACATTATCACATTTATTTTATGTGTATTTATATTAAATTATGTA
>JAOXJP010235063.1:0-10063 GCA_025762735.1 Platanus orientalis
CTTTTGTTTTTAGAAAGTCAATGTTTTAGTAGTTTTAAGCTTAGGAAAGTCTTAGGTATCAAGTAGGTTAGTTAATTTAGGACTTTCTATCTTAGTTCTTTCTATTTCTTAGTGTTTTTTGCCTATATAATGGGCTACATATTTTTGTATCGGGAGACATGGATTATTAAATTAAAGTTTGATTTGTTTGGGTTTTATCACTCATTTTCCCCCTTTTCCATGGTTTAACCTTGTGGAACCTAGGGTTTTTCCCTAGTCCCTATCTTCTTCTTCCTCTCTTCTATTTCTTCTTCTTCTCCTAGTTTCTTCTATCCCTTGTTCTCTCTTATTCCTTCCTCATTTTTTCTTCTTACCTCTTTTATCTCATTTTCAATCCACATTTAAGGTGCTTCCATCAATACCATCAAGGATTGAGTTGTTGAACAAAGAATCTCCACTGGTTTATGAAACTCCATTAAAGTACAACAGGTCTGAGTTTTTATAATTTTCTATATCAAAACTTATTAGAATTTGATGAAATTTTGTATAGGAAGACCTTTATGATCACCTAACACCTTGAAAATTTTCAGAATTTTCTGATGCACAATAAAAGGTATTTTGGTAATTTTGTGGGTCTATCAAGAATTTTCAGAATTGCCCTTCTCTTTTTTTATAATTAACGAAATTTTATTGAGAAAGAGAAATGTTACAAGATAGTAATACAACAAAGCGTATAGCCGATAACCAACAATTTAGACTAGGAGACTGTATCCGAAATATGTTGTCGGCTGCCCACACTCCAGTTAGCTAATTTATCGACCTCCAAATTTTGTTCCCCTGGGGCGTGGGAGAAGGAACATCTTAATTAAAGAGCAAGCTCCCTGATTTCATACACCAAATTCCACATTCGCCATGATTGACATTCTTTTTCATCACCCCACCCAATAACAACCACCGAATCACCCTCAATAACACATCCAAACCAGCCCATTTTCTTTAGCTCTATAAGTCCCAAAAGCATAGCAAGAGTCTCAGCTTTTGTAGAATTGCAAGAGGAAAGCAGGCCGCAAAGAACTCTGCAGATGGTACCACTGTGGTCTCTAAACACACATCTAAAACCCGCTAGTCCAGGATTCCTTTTTTATGCTCCATCATAGTTAAGCTTCAAAGTGCCGTTTGGTGGAGGCCTCCAACAACAAGGCATGGGCGGATGAATGGGAAAAGGTGAGATAGAGATGACTATCTCCCAATCCCGTAGAAAATCCAAAAGAAATAGACCTTTAAATTCCATAATAGCTAGCATCCATCCACCCACCCACCTCCCTAATGATAGCCTCGGTTACTTCACAATTTTTGGATTTGTTGTGAAAATTCTATAGTTTTGCTCCTGCCAAATTCCCCATAAGATAGCATGTAGAAGGCATTCCCCAAACTACTTGCTCCTAACATTGGATCCATAATTCCACTAAGATGAGAAAAGTTGAGATAGCTTTTCTAGTATGACTCAATTGACTCCCATGCGTGATATGAAGTATACCCATACCTCATAAGTAAAAGAACAATGCATGAAAATGTGGTGAACCGATTCCCCATCCCTTTTATACAGAGGACACCACTGAGGAGATAGGTGCATGAATGGTCTCCTTTTTTAAAGCATATCCAATGTGTTAATTCGGCCAAGAACTGTAGTCTATGAGAAAGCTTTCACCCTTGGTGGTGCCGCGGGTTTCCAAACCAGATGATGCGGGAAAAGTATGTCGAAATTTAGAGGATTGGAAAGAACATTAAAGAAAGATTTAGAAAATAACTTTCCAGAAGACTCGAGGATCCAAATCCTCTTGTCATGGCCAACCTCGAAAGGAAAACATTATGAAGGGAATCAAGGAGAGACGTGACTGTCTGAACCTCCCAATCAAATAACTCTATTAAATAGGAGGTTCCAAAATATTCCATTGGTGGAGTTGGAAATAATGCTAGCCACCACCATCTCTTTTTGAGAGGAGATAGAAAACAATCAGGGGTATAATGAGGCAAAATTTTGATCCCCACCAAATGTCTTTCCAAAATTTAATTGATCTTCCATTGCCAAGGATAAACTTGGTGTGGGGAAAGAACAAAGGATATAAGTCTATAATTGACAAATATTTTTCCATATTAGAGACCAATCGGATGTGGTTTGTGGGGCACAATCCCACCCATTAGGTTGGAATCCAAATTTATGCGAAATTGTGGAGCGTCATAAAGTGTCTCTTTCCATAGAAAATCTCCATAGCCATTGCCATCAATGCCATGTTTCTTTCTTTAATGTTTCCAATTCCCAACCCGCCTTTAGATTTAGGGAGGCACACATTCTCCCATTTCATCAGATGATCCTTCTTCTCAAAACCCCCTTCCCAAAAGAAATCTCATTGTAATTTTTCCACTTAATTAATGACCTTCGAGGGCATCTTGAAGAGAGACAAATAATAGATCGGAAAGTTAAATAGAACAGTTTTGATTAGAGTGATTCTGCCTCCAAGTGCTATGTATGATTTCTTCCAACAAGCCAATCTATTTTGAATCCTTTCGATTACCAAGTCCCAAAAAGACATAGATCTTGGGACCCCTCCTAATGGTAATCCTAAATACTTGAAAGGCCAGCCGTCAGTTTTACATCCCAGAATCTGAACATAGTGATGCATCTCATCCCCCATAACATCAATCCTTGCCAACATAGTTTTTGCCAAATTTATTTTAAACCCTAATATTGCTTCGAAGATCTTCAAAATATCCTTAAGCTGCTTTACTTGTGATTCTTCTGCATTTAGGAAGCACATTGTGTCATCAACAAACTGGAGATGATTTATAGAAAATCCATTGTTGCCAATATGAAAACCCTCTAAGACCCCCTAGGTTTGGCTCTCTCCATCAATAAACTTAGAGCATCTACCACAAATGTGAAGAGGAAAGGAGATAAAGGGTATCCCTTTGAAAGATTCAAATAAACCTTTCAATGTGCCATTTAGCATAATAGAGAAATGAGGGTGATCGAGACATCATGAAATCCATCGGATCCATCTTTCCCCCTAAGCTTTCTGCTGCAAAAGCCATTGTATGAAATCCCAGTCAACTCTATCGTAAGATTTTTTAAAATCAATCTTGCATACTAGCCTAGGCTCTCTTGCTTCTTCTTTTTTCCTCTACACACTCATTTGCAATCAACACACTGTCCAATATCTGTTTCCCCTGTAAAAAAGCACTTTGGGTATTAAGTACGACCTTCTCCATCACTTCCCTTAGCCTCATTGATAAAACCTTTGCAATAATTTTGTATAGACTCCCAATCAAATTAATGGGCCGGAAGTCTGATAGTTCATTTGCCTCATTTTTCTTTGGTAATAAGACAAGGAAAATGCCATTTACACCTTTGCAAATAATCCATCTTTCATAAAACTCAGCAAAGATTATCATAATGTCCTCTTGAATGATGTCTCAACATTCTTGATAGAATAAGATGGAAAAACCATCAAGCCCTGGGGACTTGTCTTTCTCTATGCTACATATCGTAGTTTGAACTCCCTCCACCGAAAAAGATTTCTCTAGCTTTTGACCGACATCATCCTCAATCTGAGAGGAAAAAAGATTGGAGATCCTAGGCTTATCCCCACCTTTTTTATAAAGAGATGGGATGAAACGAATTGCCTCATCTTTAATCCTCCCAAAATCATTCACCATATGACCTTGTATAGACAACGAGGAAATAATATTCTTACGCTTCCTACCATTTGCCATGCTGTGAAAATATTTGGTGTTGTCATCACCCTCTTTCAATCATTTACATTTGGCTTTTTGGTTCCAATGAATGTCCTCCCAACGAAGAACACACTCCATTTCTCCAAAAAGTTGTTTCCTCATTTCCATAAGATGTGTGAGGATAGAGCCATCTTCCTCAACTTTTTGGTCCAAAGTTTTCACCTTTCTCTAAATAGAATATTTTTTGTCACAAATCCACCAAAAAAGTGTTTTTATTCCAAACCCGTAATTTCTTTTTATATATTGAAGCTTCTTCATAAAACAAAAACATTCATAACCTTCTACACTATGTTCATTCCACCATATTCTCAAAACGAAACGGAATTCGACCATAATTTACTTTTGATGTATTTAACATTATGAGCAATGGTCGAAAGCAATTTTTGGAAGGGCTTCTTAAGTAAAATGGGGGTACACTTCTTCCCAACAATTGGAAACTAAAATTTTGTTCAATCGTGAAAGTAGTGAATTTTCTTGACCATCCATCCAAGTAAATTTGGCATTCAATAAAGGGGAATCTCAAAGATAACACAGATTCACAAAAGTAACAAAGTCCCTCATACTTTGTGTGATATGATTTGACCACTTTTTCTCATGAGTGAATCTAATGACATTGAAATCTCCACCCACAACCCAATGCCCACCCCATTGGGACTTGATATCCTTAAGTTCTTCCTAAAAAATTGGAACAATGTTGTGGTGTACAGGGTCCATATACTCCAGAAAGCAACCATTCAAAGACAGAAGAGAGTTCAACTAGTTTAGTTGAGATCGAAAAATTCCCAATGATTTCATCTACTTTCCTCACCTCTAGTGGATCCTAAGCAATAAGGATCCCACCAGAAGTGCCAATAGATGGAAGAGCACTCTATTCGGATAGCTTTAACCCCACTGAACTTTTCACAAGCTATAAATTCAAAACTTCTTTCTTTGTCTTTGGCATAATAACAATAGTTGGATTGTATTTTGATATGCACACCCAAACTGACCTCCTTTTCTTGACACCTCCTAACCCACGAACATTCCAGGAGATTATCTTCATCAAAGAACACCATTTTTCCCTTGGTGGCTCTCTTTTCACCCATATTATTGACCATAGTCACCTTGTCATTCATTGCCCATTGCCTATTGTAAATTCTGAAGTTCCTGCATGCCTCTGCTGCATCTGATCCCAGATTTTTGGGGTTCCACTTCATCATCTAATATAAAGTTCAAAATTTTGACTTCATTGCCTTCCTTATCATAGACCGGAAAACCAAGGCTTTCTATCATGATATCCACCTTGTTTTTCCGGTGTGCTCCTAACAATACAATGTCCACCACTGTCCTCTTTACTTCTACCATCAACAATCCCATTACCAACCCTTTCCTCCATAATACCCACATCATGGCATTCCTCAATTTCAACATGCATATGGTTAGGCATAGATGATTGAGAAGTATCATGCAAATCATGGGAATTTATATGATATGTAGGAGGATGAAGTATGAACGACACTACAAGGAGAAGGGGGGTCCGAAATAAAGTTAACAATAAGAATGAGGAGTATTTGTATTGGAGTGAGAGGCTTTGAGTTCGGAAACTGACGTACTGCTTGAGTTCCAGCCTTCCCTTTCGACCGCAGCAATAGCCCGTCCCACTGAGTCCAGCTATGGAGATGATTCCAAACATTCAAAAGACTCTGCATAGTCAACCAACTTTGGATCACGATTGGGTGTAAAAAATGCCAGAGGGATGATGTTGGTATCCATCAATTCATCCGGCTTGGTTGTGTTCTCATCCTCAACCGAAAACTCCGTTGGTTGATGTAGCCCACAGTCCGACAAGGAGTCGTTTCCAGCCATAGATCTCAACTCATTCCGGTTGCGGAGGTCCCCTAACCCAAGTGGATCACTGTGGTGCATCGCCAAATCCTCAGAATCCACCATTGTTAGAGATGCCAAGATGTTCTATCCAACCCTAGGGGAAAGGCAAGGTGTGGAAATCGAATATGTGGGGCCACTTGCAAAAGTAGAAGCCATGAAGGAGCTTATTGATGTGTTAGAGAAGACATTTGATGCAACACAATGGAGATGATACCAAATTTGATGTAGAATGACAGCCAAGAATCTTAATAAAACATAAGATTTATAACGGAAACAAGAAAAAGGTTAAAGAACCAAGAATTGAAATTTAAGCACACTTTAACTAATCAGGATTTAATGAAAATAGAGGGAAAAAATAATTAGAGAGGTCTATAAAGAGAATGAAGAAACCTAAAAGGGTAATTCTGTAATTTTCATACAAAACTCAAAATTACCAAAATACCCCTAATCGTGTATCAGAAGAATCTGAAAATTTGTAGGGTGATTTTGATCTCTCTAAAGAATATGTGTACCAAATTTCAAGTCATTCCAACAAGTCTAGCCATATAAAATTATATAAGCTTTCAGATTGTAGAATCTTGAATTCAAAAAACAGAAAATTAGATGTAGAAGATGGATCAAAAACTATATGAAATCAAAGGAAAACTTCAAGAAACTTGTATGAATGGTAAGTAGATTGATCAAAGAACAAAACCTTAAAATAAAAATTAAGAAAAGACAAGAAAAAAGTGGATTTTAGCAAAAGGATTCAAGAAAACTAGAAAAATATAAAAGAGATAAAGATAAAGAAAATAGAGATGAAAATTACCTTGAGGAAATCACCAACTTCAACTTAGGAAATCACCAACCTAATCCTTATTTAGGTAAACAAGGAGAAAGGGAGTATACTTTTGTGAGAAATCACCAACTCACAACTTAGAAATCACCAACCAAGCCAAGCGTTAGGCACCAAGGACTTGAAGACTCTTTAAGCTTGAAGAAGAGAAATAGTTCCACTCATGGAGAGCATGAAAACTACCAAAATTTTATTTATTCAATCATACCAAGTACAAATACATGCAGCCCATATATAGACTCATAAACTCATGAAAATAACAAGAAATCAACTTAGAAACTCCTAAACTACTAGCTTACTTGCTACCTAAGACTTTCCTAAGGTCAAAACTACTAAAACTTCACTATTTAAATACAATAAGTGCCAAAATCAAGCCGTTCTAGAGGATTTCGTTCAACACTCTTAGAAGGCCCCACTTTGACTTGTTAACTCTTTAAAATTACTAAAATACCATTGGCAACAATGCCTTATTACACAAAGGCCCAAAAACAAAAATTAAAATGACCCTCATGTCCTAGACTCTAATAACTCATAAAATATTAACTAAAGCAGTAAACTAACTTAATAAAGACTCCATCATGTGTCTCAAAAATGTTCTTCCACGTGTTTTCTCATGTGTGGACCCCACCATGATCCATGTAGGTCCCACGTGTCCCCTAATATCCGCACCAACTTTTGAGTCAATACATGAGGAGGAGCCATGGCTTTCCTTGAAATTGCTCGTTTCGGAGCCTTTGAGAAGATTACCGTCACCCTCCATCTTACGGTTGTTAGCACCATCAACAGCGCTAGGTTTAGAACCCCACGCCTATTAAAAAAACTCATCAATCAACCGATGGTAGCTGCGAGTTCTTTCTTCATTGTTCTTTCTCTTTTTCCCTTCTTTTCTTCCCTAATCTCTTCTAAATCCTTCTCTCTAATTCTCCCATTCAATTCTTATATTTTCTTAAAATTTTAACTACTTGAAAGTGTTTAAAGAAACAAATTTTGGACTGTTTTACTATATACTTGCTTCCGAATTATTTTGACCATCAGCCCTACATCAAATTTGGGTATCCCTTCTATTGTTCTACATCAATCTCCTCTCTTTAATAAGGTTTAAAGAAGAGTAAACGTGAATTAGCCTTAGGCCTGTTAATATTCTACTTCCTCCTCTTGGAAAGGCATGAATAGGATTAACTGTTTTATGAGTACTAATGCTGTACAATTCTGTTGTAACTGGCTAAACCATATCAGATAGTATTTTACAAAGTTCTTTACAACATTGAACAGCACTACACACAAAAATGGACAATCCATGCCAGTATTATTATATAACTTGAACAAACAAATAAAGCTGAAATACACCATGCTGGAAACATGACGCTTAAGACACCCAACTTTATATAATTTATGATAAACCCAAATAATTTCATGTAGGAAAAAAATATAACATACAGAGATTAGACATTTGGTCAGAAGTGTCAATATGATTGTCAAGTACAATAAAATACTAATATCTGTGAGATTATAGATGAATGATTTAATAGAAATTTTTAGATAGTCATTATAGATGAATGACTTTAGTCTGGGATGTGGTATTTTTGCTAACTAGCAAAATATGCAACTGAAAGCATTCTAGATCATTATGAAGCTCTACATATCATGCAAAACCAATCTATATATTGACTATGCCACATAAACAACACCTCTTATGAGTGGTAATTGGTCACCAACACCCACCAACATAAGCATGTAAAAACATGTGAAACTGACAAGTCATGCATACCATTAAACTTGCACTATTTTACAAGTCAGATTTAATCCTGCAACAACCTTATAAGAACACTTCCATAAACTTATATTTAGCTAGTTGATGACAGAATGGGTTCACATGTAAAAGATGTAAGGATCCAAAACTTCTTTCAAGAAAAAAGTTTACTATGGGACTAACATATTAGTTAAAACTTAACAGAGAAGATAAGGTAATATATCCAAACATAGATACTACCATGATTGCTCTTGTGTTGTCTTCCAATCCGCTCGCAATATCTATTCCTTGACATGCTATAAACCATCAAACCATACTCTGAGAACCAGTACCAGCTTCTGATTCTTCCTATAATTGTAGTCAATCATCAACAAGAAAACAAACAAGAACATAAGAAAACTATTAGTCCAAAACGAGTTTGTAACAGTAATCATAAAGGTAAATACAACAGAAGGATCAGACATTCAAAGAATATTTGGGAGATTAATTTGAATCATTTGGAAAAAAGATAGAGAAAATATAAATCAAGATTGGATTTCTTGGCCATATTGCTTAAGAAATAGAAATCCAATCCCATATCACCTCATGACTTCCAAATTTTAGAAGATGAGAGGATTTGGTGGTTACCCAAATGTTGTCCAGTTAAAAGTGTTTCAGAGCTAGTAGGACAATTCAGTTTGTTTATCCCAAAAAAAAAAAAAAAGATAGGACAATTCTGGGAGAAGATGACCCCAAAAGAACACCTAGGGGTTTATTTGAAATAGGCAGAATAGAGAAGCTTCTAAGGTTTGTTGTGGGCAGGGTTATAATTTGTAAGTGAGGAAAAGGGGAAGCAAGAGGTTTGAAGGAACAACAAGTGATACTCAATAATTTTTCAATGGATACCAAATTGAGACATTTACAAACAATTTTTTGTCATACATCAGGACAAAAATGAATGATATTTTGTCTAAGAAAAAAGATAACCAGGAGATATTTTTGGATGAGGCTTATTGGAGAATTTTCTTGTTGTTAAGTTGTCAAGGAAACATCGGAAATTGGTTCAATCTGATAAGCAAGAGAAAAGATTGGGAATACTTATACAAGTGCGTATATGTTTCCCAGGCCACAACAAGTACTACATTATTATCAGTTGCATTTATATGTAAGTCTAGGACTTCGAGGATTATGGGTATAAATTTATTTTATGTTATTGTTTCTCATATTAGTTGAACTTCTATCAAATGCTTAGTGTTTGCTATTTGATAAAGGAACTATAGAGAAAAGGTGAAATTTGAAACGAAATAGATGTTCTGTCCAGGATCTGGTGTCCAGGACACCAAGTGACTTAACATGGAATAAAATGGGCAGGGGTTTCAAATTCCTGCCCATTTTATTCCAAATGAATTCACCAGGTGCCCTGGACAGGAAATCTGCTCCCAATTTGAAAATGTTAAAAATCTACCTTAGGTTGAATCGCAGTGTCCAAAACATGTTGTGCTTACCCATGAAATATATCACAGGGAAGGAACTTTGTAAAGTACATGTTAAAAAAATTTCTTAATTAACTATATTATAGCTTATAAGCAAGTAAACGCTTCATGAAGTTAAAATCTCCCACTTTGTGCAAGAGACTTCGGCAACTCTATCTTTGGAAGTCAAATAGGCCTGACTCATCTCAATAGGAGGTATATGATTAGATATGAGATAATGGGTGAAATTTGAGTATATTAAAATCTAAATTAAGTTGAATCCCAGGTCTTGAGTTTTCCAATAAAATATACAACAACAACAACAAACAGCCTTATCCCAACTATTTGGGGTCGGCTACACGAATCCTGTTCCGCCATTCCGTTCTGTTT
>JAOXJP010235064.1:0-10063 GCA_025762735.1 Platanus orientalis
ACTCGATGTTGCCTTCTAATGTTCGTGTTATGGTATTAATTTTGATTGGTTTTGCACCAACTACTTCTCTTTCAGCCAAGAGTTCATCCAAGATCAGATTTTTTATAACAGACATGAAATGCCTTCTTGAAGGGGCTCCTCATTGATATTGAAATCTTTGATGCT
Source organism: Platanus orientalis (assembly GCA_025762735.1). Lineage (NCBI taxonomy): Eukaryota > Viridiplantae > Streptophyta > Magnoliopsida > Proteales > Platanaceae > Platanus > Platanus orientalis. Next base: position 166 of record JAOXJP010235064.1, read on the forward strand.
CACTACTAACTTCTATACTTACAACTGAATGAGATTTTGCTGATAGGTCTTATGGTAGAAGTCCAATCAAATAGAAGGTTGCTCAATTTGATCCTTGAAATGCCATCTCAAACTAGTCACTTTAATTTTTCAGGGCATGGTGAATAATTTTTTTTTTTCAAATTTTCTGTTACTTGTGGATCCACAACTATTGATTGACTGCCCAAGAAGTACTCAAATGGAAATTGTCTTCAGGAGCAAAGTTTTTCTTGGTTCATGTAAATCTGATATCCAACTTCTAGGTACTTAAGCTTTGTGAAACATAATTGAAATGAGGACATTTTAAGGATCTCCAAGAGATAAGTTCATATCTATTTCTTATTAGCACTTGGAATCACTTCAGTTAAATGATGACTTTATGCATTCAAATGCTACGAAAACAAGAGCATGCTTTCATTTCCATATAGTAAAACAGCCCCTTAGTATTTGATTCTTATTTATGAGGCTAGACTTCCTAGCAGAATTCTTTTATAAACTTGGGTGGCTAAGGAAGTCTCCTGACATGGTGCTCATAATTTTCATTGCCTAGAAACCGGATTCCCCAAAAGCATAGAAGATCTACTTTTTTTATATCCTAAAAACACCTAAATGGCTTTACTAGATAGCGGTTCCTCTCATATGAAAATGGTGCATACACATTTCATGAGGTAGAGATAGCTTACCACGTTTAAATTCCAAGAGCAACACCTAGATTTTTTTCAAGTGAAACATAAAATAACAAAAGAGCCATAGTTTAGAAATAGGAAAGTTATGCACTAGTCCCTGTTTATGTCTTTGGAGCCGAAAGATGATTTCTCTCCTATGTTTTCAAGCCATATAAAGTGAATCTTAATAAAATTCATTAACTTCGTGCAATCAGATGTTTTAATCCCTTGTTACTAATATGATATAATCATAGTTCCTTTTTTGTTCTATTGTGGAATGTAGATTATGAAATTTGTTTGAATTATTTCTCATTTGTATATACATATGTGTTGTTCCCTCAATCAAGCTAATTCATTTTCAGTAATTTTATAATGCTACATCAAGATTTATCCTCATCTATTAATGTATTAAATGTTTTTTTTTTACTGAAATCTTATAATCTCTGTTCAATAAAACAACTCTCACCACTTCTGTTATATCAAGATCCAATCATTCCTATCCAATAGTATCTAATCATCCATCAGCCTTTTTTTTTTTTACCTTATTATCAACATCAATTAATAGGGCTACTTCAGCCACATTCCATCACTTGAAGACTTATAAACTTAGTGGTATACTTGCTGCCAACAGCAAACCCAAACTAGACTCATTCATTATTTAAGTTGTTTTTTTTTTCACAGATTTGTCCCTGCTGATTAGTCTTCGTTAATAACATTCAAGTTAGTCCCAAAAGTGCTTATATGTATAATAATTAGTATTTTTTTTGGGCTACATTGTATTTTAAGCATTTGATTATTGTTAATGATGTTGTTGCATTAAAGTGTGGGCATCTTGTTCTCATAAAGTATGTTGTCTTATAAAAATATGATAAATAATTGCAGCACAACTCTTTATGTAATTTATCTTGTTTGTTAGTGTCTTTCTTGACAAAATACTAGTTTAGATAACCTCACTTCATGTCACTGTGTTTCGGACTTTAACTCATGATTCTTGCAGTTTCATTTAAGAATACTCTCCACATATATTTGATTTCTTTAATGGTCCTAATCCTTCACGAAGGTGATGATATTCAAAGTGTCATGTTGTTCTATTCTTTGGATTACCAATAACTACATGAGCATATGATGGATTCTTTTAGCTGCCCCAAAATCATAAATGTGTTATTCTTCAATTTGTCCCAAGCAATAGTAGCCTCTTGAGCAGCCACCTGTAATGTAATAATTTCATTTGGGGTTCTCAAGGCATTTGTAACCATGAGGTGATGATTTGAAATGAACTAATGCAAATTTGCAATGATTTGCTGACTACTATTGGAAATAAAATCATTTCAGCTTTTTATATAAAATGAAATGACTAATGCAGGTAAACCCAATACGAGGCAAACCTGAATGGTTGCGGCATAGCCTCCAAGAGAGGTCATGGGGTCAAATCCCCTTGTCGTCATTCCGCAAGTTACTGCCAGCCTGTGATACTGGTAGCATCATGCCTATTTTAATCTGTATTCGCCCTATCAATTAAATCCTTTACGACAACCATAGGGGTAACAAAATAGGCAACAAGATAGGAATGGACTTCCTTTCCCGCCCCTTTACCATTGATCTCTCTCTCTCTCTTTCATAGGAAGCCCCTCTCTTCTTTCTTTCAAATGCAGAGAAAATCTGGTATTACATGGGTTAAAGGCAGCTTATCGGATGACAGTGACACCAAGATTTCTACAAAATTTATTTCCACCACTTTTCAATGATTTTTTAATTATTAAATTTGAAGTTGCATCAGACCTTTGTACAGAAGAGATAAAGAGGTCTACAAGGTGTTTAACTCCTATTTAACAAATGAAAAGCCTCACATTCTTTGGACAAATGAAAATGACTTATGAGTACGAAAAATTCTCCAGGGATTGCAAACTATGGGTCCTTGGCGCGCTGTTTACACCTCTTGTTTCCTTTTTAGCATTACTTTTTTTTTTTTTTAGGTATTTATAAAATATACTAAATATCCCTGTAGCTGTACTAGAGAACTTAACTAGGGGCAGATCTAGAGCATGATGCTAACATGCCGACACTAATATGCAGTAGATAGTTTATTTGATTTGAGATTTAATGGACCTTCCTTCACCCTTTCTAACCATTAATGTACTTTTTATGGTATGTTACAAGAACCACATAAGGTTACACTCAGATCTTCTTGGGCCCATAAAGAAGCACATAGATCATGGAACTTAGATCCACATGAACCACTCACCAGACTCTCTGTTCTTTTCACCTTTTTTCCCTGCTTGTGGTAGAAGTCCATTCACAAACACTGCTGATTCATGTTTCAATTAGAACATTTTGAACAGAGAAGAATTGGAATGCTATTAAAAAGGGGCTGGGATATATAACCAAAAGTGCAAAGTTGCGATATGGTCTTCTTTACCCCCCAAAAATGTATGTGGCCTTAATTTACTTATAGCCTGTTTGGCAGCCACCTATAATGTAATCATTTCATTTGAGTTTTTCAAAGCATTTGTAACCATGAAGTTATCTTAGGTTTTTTATAAAATGAAATGACTTGTGTTATCAAGCACAAATCAATCGTTGCATAACTGAGCGAGTTCGTTACAAACCATCCCGTTGTGGCTACAAAAGCCCTGAAAAAGTCAAAATGAAATGATTTCATTACAGGTGGCTGCCAAACACAGCCTTAAACAGATGATCAAAATTAGAATAAAGTGGCCAGAGTGCTTTCCTATGCAACTTGCAAAAAGGCTGCTGCTTTCAAAAATAAAGTAGGCAATTTTGTCATTTACCTCAGAAAAGCTCTCATGTTTCCTTGAATTTTTTCCTCAAGAGGTAGGACCAAAATAATATATGGAAGTGACATTAGTGGGCACTATACACGATAGTTGCAGCAGCAATAGCAAATGGATGCAAAAGCAACCAACAACAACAAAATAATGGAACTAAAATAAACAGAAGGGAAAAACAGAGAGAATATCATAGTAGGCAGTGAAATTTGTGAATGCTTTTTTGTCATTGGTTCAAGAAATAATTCAATTAAGAAGAAGTGCTCAAATTATAGCAACAACAATAATTCTAACGCTTAATTGTGACCAGTCATGACCAGAAGAACCAAATGAATTACTTGAATTCAGTAAATGCAGACAATTGGGCGCATGCGCGTAGGTAAAAATTAGTTTTCATCAGATATTTAGGTGGATGGTTGGGTATTTGTATGCTTACATTAGTCTTCGTAAAAGCTAATATTTAATCTTAATAATTAGTCTTTTCAAATAGTCAAATCAACAGTTTGATGCAGCACTTAATTGGTTAGAGTATTCTTGCACCGAAAGAAGTGAAAGAAAATTCATGAGATTTCCCAACCTAACAAGAGAATCTTGAAGCCCGTTCAAAGATATAGAAGCATAACTTCCTTAATTAAGCAGGGGTTAATACCAAAAAAATTAAGAATGGGTCAAGATCTTGTTCTTCTTAATGAAAAGCTAGATACCCGTCCCATGATCAGGGTCACAATGAGCACAAGACTTGGAGAACAGGAAGACTTTTTTTAGTTTGTTGGTATGGTACAGGGTAAGAATCAACCATGATGTCTTCGTGAGACATGTTGAATATCTTGGCTACAAGATTTGTCTCGGTCCATTTGGTAAAGTAATCGATTACCATGGTGATGAAATTAACCTGTATCTTTTCCTTTGGGAGGGGGCCAACTATATCTATCCCCCATTGTGTAAATGGCTAAGGATCGGGGACTAGCGTAAGTTCCTCTATAAGTTGTCTGGGTTTATTGGCGAATTTATGGCATCGGTCACATCTCTGCATAAAATGGGTTGCATCGGCTTGCATCATCAGTCAGTAATAGCATGCCCAAACAAGTCGATGCGCCATGGATCTACCCCCATAATGGCTACCACATACTCCCTCATAGATCTCTCTCATCATAAAGTTTGACTCGATCGGGACTAGGCACCGGAGATAGGATAGGGTGAGGCTTCTCTTGTACATGGTCCCGTCTAAAAAGATGTATCGAGAAGCCCACAACTTAAGCTTCCTAACTTCTACTCTGTTATCAAGGAGCTTTCCTTCTTCCAGGAATTCTCTAATTGGGGTCATCCAAGAGGTTCCTTCTTCCACAACCCTAACTAATACTGGTTTGGTGGTCGCAGTACTCGGCACATGTAAATGCTTGATCATCACATCCTCGTCATCCTCGAGAGCTGAGGCTAATCGGGCCAAACGGTTGGCTCGGTCATTATGCCCTTGAGCCACATGTTCGATGATGAACACCCCAAACGTGCTTGCTAGTACTTGCACTATTCGCAGGTATTCTGCCATCCGGTCATCTCTTACCTTATATTTGCCTAGAGCCAGGTCCACTATTAGCTTGAAGTCGCTTCTCACCCTTATGTGTCTGGCCCTGAGTCTATGAGCTATCTTGAAGCCATTTACCAACATGTCGTATTCCGCTTCATTATTAGTTGCCTTAAAGCCGAATCTAATGGTGTACTCCAGTTCCTCTCCTCCTGGGGCCGTTATTGTGATTCTGGCCCTGCTAGCCTGGTTCGTGGTTGACCCGTCAACATTTAACACCCAATCGGTCTCTTTTGAGGGAGTAGGCTCTCAAGAAGGGAGTTAGTTTTGCCCAAAAAATAGTCACCGCTTACCCCTTTATTACCCACTTTAGATTATACTCGATGTTGAATTCTCCTAGTTCAACAGACCACTTGACCAATCTACTCGACGTATTCAGTTGTTGCAAGGTGAACCTCAAGGGCAGGTTTGTGAGGACATTGATGGTGTGGGATTGGAAGTATGGACGTAACTTCCGTGTTGTGGTCACCATGGTGAATGCTACTTTCTCAACCCTTGGATAGTTCCTTTCGACTCCCGTCAGGGCTTGACTCACATGGTACACGGGCCTTTGCTTTTCCTCTTCTTCTTTAATTAGTATCGAACTCATGGCAGAGTCTGAGACTGCCACATATAGGAGCAGGGGGTCTTCAAGTTCAGTTTTGCACAGCAGGAGTAAACTCGTGAGGTGGTCCTTAAGCTTCTAGAACGCCATTTTACATTCTCCTATCCATTCTAATGCTTTTCGAAGTAGACAAAAAAAGGGGAGACACTTGTCCTTAGATTTGGAGATGAACTGGTTTAGTGTTGTTATCCTTCCTGCTAGCCTCTGAACTTTCTTTGTATTCCGAGGTGACTCCATCCGCATGATGACTTCCACATTTTTGGGGTTTGCCTCAATCTCCCTCTGTGAGACCATAAAACCCAAGAATTTTCCCGCTAATACTCCAAAGGCGGATTGCTTCAGGTCCAGCCTCATCTTGTACTTCCTTAGTGTGTCAAAGATTTCCTTAAGGTCTCCAAAGTGGAGGTTTGTCCTCAGGATCTTCACTAGCATGTCATCCACATATACCTCCATATTTCTTCCTATCTAGTCTTTAAACATTGTGTTAACCAGCTTCTGATCCAGCATTCTTTAGTCCGAAGGGCATAATTGGGTAGCAATACAACCATCGGTCAGTGATGAAGGACGTCTTCTCCTAGTCTGTCCTGTACATCCGAATTTGGTTATAGCCCGAGAAAGCGTCCATGAAGCTGAGCAACTTGTGTCCGGCGGTTGAGTTAACCATGGTGTTTATTCTTGATAGAAGGAAACTGTCTTTTGGGTAAACCTTATTCAGGTTCATGAAGTCCACGCATACCCTCCACTTTCTGTTAGTTTTCTTTACCAGAACATGTTGGATAGCCATTACAGGTAATGCACCTCTTATATAGAATTTGCCTCAAAGAGCTTATTCACCTCTTCTGCGACCGCCAGATTTTGATCTACCGTGAAATTCCTCCTCTTCTGCCACACGGGTTTGACAATTTTGCTGACATTTAGCTTGTGCACCATCACTTCTGGGTCTATGTCGGGCATGTCTCCATGAGTTCATGTCCTTGTGCCAAGCCAACAACTCCATCAGTCTCTTTTGCTGAATTGGCCTGAGTATGCTACCTATCCTAACCTTATGGTCAGGGATCGAGTCATCCAAGAGGTCTTCCGTTAGTTCGGCCACCAAGCTCTCTTTCTTTTCTTTCACCTCGTCCTTGTTGACCACCAGGGTTTCTTTCTTGTGGTCCGTATGAAAGTGAGGCGCTGTAGCACTCTCGCACCACAGTCTGGTGGTCCCTGACTTCCCCCACTCTGTGATCTGTGGGGAACCTCATCATCAGGTGATATGTGAAGGTAATTGCTCTCATCTAGTTTAGGGAGGGTCTTCCAAATATTGCATTGTACTTTGACAGACAATTGACCATGAGAAAAACAACCTCCTTGGTGTTTTGTTGTGCTTTGAGACCTGTTGTCACTGGCTGGGTTATCAACATATGGGGAAAATTTTATCCCCCATGAAACCAATCAGGGGGCCCCCTACTAGTTGTAGCCTATCTTCTAGGATCCCCATCTCCTAGAAGGCTGATAGGTAAAGAATATTGGTGAAACTGCCATTGTTGATTAACACCCTTTGTGTCTTGTACTTGGTGATTATGATGGTCACAGCGAGAGCATAGTTGTGCGGGTGTTGTAGTTGCGAGAAATCTTCCTCGGTGAAAGTGATCGGTTGGTTAGTTCTTCAGGCTTGTTTCGTTGGTCTCCCTGTCATATAAATGCTCGTTTCCTTCGCGTGCTTAGATCTTCGTACATGGGCCTTTTGCACCAAAGCGGAATCACCTCCTCTTGCGGATTCTCCTACTATGACTTGGCTCACACCCAGGGGCAGAGGTCCCTCCTTCTCCTTTTCTGTTGGTTGGCTCAGTCCTTCGTTCACCCAGTCCATCATTTAAGTGGTCACAAATCTCTGCAGCTTACCTTGCTGTATTAGCTATTCTATTTGCTCCTTGAGGTTGAAACAGTTGTTGGTGTCATGACCGTGGTCCTAGTGGAAACGACAACACTTTCCTCTTGCTCACTGTGCAAGAGGGGACTTCAATTTTGCCAGCCATTTAGGGGTGGGGTCGTCCCTGATCTTCATCAGGATAAGCTCCAGAACCACGTTCAGAGAGGTATACTTAAAATCAGGATGTAAAGGTACTAGCTTTTTGCTCAGAACGGCGGGGTAGGTCACCTCGCCCGCGACCCTGGCTTGATCCGCTTAATCTATTTGTTTTTTTCCTCTTTTCTATCTCTACTTTGCCTCTTCGAGTCGTCATCGCGTCCTCTGCATTCATGTGCTTCTGTGCTTTTATCATTAGCTCCTCTAGAGTATTTGGTGGTGACTTCGATAGTGAAACAAGAACCCGAAGGGTTGTAGCCCGCCCATCAGGGCAGTTAATATTACCTTATCGTCCATGTCATCTACCTATAAGGCCTCTCTATTGAATCAAGTGATGTAGCTTCTTAGTGACTCCTCTTGCTCTTGCTTCACGCTCAGGAGGTAGGTCACTAGCTTTCGACAACTCCGGCTGATGAACCGCTTGCTGAGGTCCAGAAAGCTATCGATAGACCCCAATTTTAACTTTCTAAACCATGCACAGGTGGGGCCCTTGAGAGTCAAAGGAAAGACCTTATACATGATCTCATTCGAAGGAGCCTAAAGATGCATTAGGGTTTTGTATGTCTCCAGATGGTCGAGGGGATCTTTCATCCCCTCAAACATCTTCATTTGGGGTGCCCTAAATTTGTTAGGAAGTGGGTAGTTTATCACTCGGGTTGAGAAGGGTAACTCCGTCCTTTTAACCAAATCTTCTACTGTGGAGGGCCCCTTCCCCTTCATTGTCAGCATGACATCCTTCAGTTAGTCCTGGACTTTCTTTAGTTTCTCATCCATTGGTGGGTTGTGAGGCTCTCCCCCGTCCATTAGACTTTGTTAATGGTGTTCACCACTATGTTTCCTCTTGGACTCATTGTATTATGTTTCCCTCATCCTTTCTCCATGCATGTTTCCCGTTGAAACAAGATTCTTGTCATGCAGTCCTTCTCGGGTTTCTCGTTCATTCTAGTCGAGTAACCTCTACAAGAGTTGTTAGTTTTCTTGTGCGATTTCCTCCATAATCCTCGTCAGGTCCTGAATTCGCCGTTCAAGCTCAAATCCGCCAGCCTCCTCTTCTGACTGATTGAGTTTGTCATTATTTGTCATGGCATTCATCAAGTTGTTTCTTTGTGTGTCTATGTATCTGGTCTCTACCATGTACTCTTAGTCTAGATGAACCGTATTAGCTACGAATTCTCATAGACGACGTCAACTGATGATTTCCGAATCTGGTTACTCAAACATTATCAGATGAATGCAAGGCTATTCGACGATCCGATGAACCTGCTAAGAGAGAAACGAAGTCAAGGGTGTGTCAGTCGAGTGTTGGCCGGTCGCCCTCCGAGGATCAAGTCAGACATGAAGAAGAAAGGAGAAAGGAGTTTTTGTCAAGAATTTTTTCTTACTTTTCCCTTGGCGTGATCCCTTTTTTTAGCACTCGGCCTCTATATTGTTTTTGGATTTTCAACCCATCACTTCCCACTCAGGTGGCGTTTCCAAGCGTAGTCGTAGGAGCTTGATCTACCTGGGGCTGTTGGGTTGCATTGGCGACTTTGTTTTTGGGATGATGTTGCGAGATCTCCTCACACATTGATTCTCGAGCGTCTTTCGTAGTTTGGTTTCATCGATGTGTGAAATCTTGTCTTTCGAGAGCATGCTCGGTCAAATTTGTGACACCTATTTTCCAAGGCTCGAGTGATTTGGATTTTCCGGCTCAACTGTTTCGGGGTCAACCGAAACTTTGTTCAAGCGTAGTCTCGGATTGGTCCTGAGTGTTCTTTGGTTCCTGTCCCATCACGTACAAATGTAAGTGATATTGTTGAATTACGTAAAGTTTTGTGTTATGTATGATTATTTATTTCACTTTTTATTTTTTTTTCAAATAGGATGCAAGTGAACACAATCATTATTATGATGATATGATGTAACAATAGTGAATTATATGGCGGTGATGAGGTTGATATAGGATCTTAAATGATTTTTTTATTATAAATAAACATTAGTAGGTGAAGACGGGTTTTGAACCCAGGTGTGTGGTACGATGCCCACAGACGTTGATAAAAACACAATCAATGATATGTAAATTGGTGGTGGTGATAAAATTGCTGCTTTATGCTCTAGGAAAATATGCTAGAATGGGCACGCATGTAAGCAGTCTCTATGTTTAGGAAGAGCAATGTCCCAATAAGCTTGGCCTCA
>JAOXJP010235065.1:0-10063 GCA_025762735.1 Platanus orientalis
CTCTATGACAACCTATAAAACCTACAAACAACCCTCTTTATAGTGGCATGCATCCCAGGAAATCATATAACATATTATGGGTCAAACCCCCAAAATACCCCCTTCCAAACTAATTCAGTTTGTTGGACCTAAATTGGGTCAAAATACAGGTTGTAAATGAGTCATTCAGGTTGCTCTGTGAATCACATAAACAAGTTGCACTTCAGGCCACTTTCGGGTTGAATTCGATATGACTTCTCAATAGGGAGGGTTTTATTCTTTTTGTGATTTTTTTGTTCATACTACAAAAAACTACAGAAAATTTTGCTACAGCTGACTACCCACCATCTTCCAATATGGTCAGAAAAAAATTTAATGTGCGAGATAATTTAATGTGGAGTTTGAAATCAATTCCATGATCGTGGACATGCTTGAAAAAGCACCACCCTTCATGTATGTTTGGTATTGTTGGAAAGACCTAAATGTTTTGATGCTGAGATTTGAGTTCGGGAATTGCATGCATATAGTGCAACTAGGTTAGTGATTCCTTGTTGTTAAGCAATAACAATGTTATTTAGATTGATTTTCAACTAAGCACTAACAAGTATTTGATATGGTTTGACGTGTTTTCGGGAGAGAGGCCCCTTGTTGGGATGCTTGAAGAATAAAATCAGGGTGAGAGAGTGATCACATGTTAGGACACCCAGAACCGGACAATATCAAGCCAATGTTAGGTCAAGTTGTTATAATTGGTATCAAAGCCGGATCAGCTTCATGGTGTGCACAGAAAGACACATGGCCCTCAAAAGGGGAGTGGATTGTAAGATCCCATATCCCCTAGCTTGTGAAGGATCCTATGCTTATATGTAAGAATCTCCTCACTTGGCTTGACACATTTTCGGGAGGGTGGCCCCTTGTTGGGATGCCCAAAGAACAAAACAAAGTAGGAGAGTAGCCCCATGTTGGGATGCCCAGAACAGGACAATATCAAGCTAAGGTTGGGCTTGGTCGTTACACTAGGATTCAATGACAACAATTTTCTTAGATCCACACAATAGGAGAAACACAATAGTGGATGGAAAGAAACATGATTATGATTCCATCAATAATTATAAAAAGGAAATAAAATTCATTATGAAAATCAAAGAAATCTTATAAAAGTTAGAAGAAAGAAAAGTTGTAGAAGATTTCATTGCTCTTCAGTGGTTTTTTTTTTCTTCATGAATGAAGGTAGACCTTCCTTAAATAGATAATGAACATGCTTCTCTTCAATGACATCTTTTTTAGTGGGTAAACCTTTTCTCCATGAATGGGTGTTTAATTAGTGCTTCCACAACAATTATCTTTCTTCAAATGGAGTCTTTTTTCAACGAATCTCTTAACCAATGTTGTTTTGTAATGGGAGTCTTTTCTTAACACGTCTCATTTAATGGGCTTCTCTAAAAGAAAAATAAAAAAGAAATAAACAATATAGTATGATGTAGTTTCCACACATGAGTGTATACACACACACACTCACATGCACCATACACTACACCATGCCTTGCCTCGCCCTAGTTCAGGTTGGTCAGTTAGCATGCATGTACGTGATGCAAACAAATAGCCCTAACCAATCCTCACTCCTTCTCTCCATTGGTCCTTATTCATAAAGTTCTTTCCTTTACTTATATAGTGGAAGAATTTCTTCTACGCTTCCAATGTGGAACTAAACATTCCATACATAAAGAGAAAGGGTTGAATTGGTTTAGTTTGTTTGAATTAAAAAAATTTCAATTCCTTATAAAATTCATAAAGATAATTCTAAATACCTACAACTTTATATCCAAAATGTTATATATGTTATATGACAAATTGTAAATATCAAACATCATAGGGTTAAAAATTCAATATTTTGTATTTTCTCAACTTGTCTCTAATGAATACAACATTCTTTGGCTAAGTAGGAGTAGGAGTGTAAAATGGGTTGGGCCATTTGGGCCATGTAATTATTCGAGCCGGGCCAATAGCTGAAATGTTAGGCCTGGGCCCAACCCAATGCCCACCTAAATACCAGGCATCAAGTTAGGCTTAATCAGGCTATTTGGGTTGGGTTTAATCAGGCTATTAGGCTAAGCCTATTAGGGCTATTTGGGCAGGGTTTAATTAGTCTATTTGGGCCGGTTATTCTGTTAGGTATTTTGTATTGTCAATGTCTAGTCCAAAACAAAGTGTGTACATGTAGTGGTCATGTAGTAGGACTTTATGTGTACTTTGTATATCTCTGCAAGTCCAAGAATAGAGTTTGGGAAAACGCCAAGAATATGGATTCAAATGCTGAAATGACCACTAGCCTCAAAGACACAAGCATATGTTGAAGAATTTTAAGTCTCAAGAACAAGTTTCCTTAAGAAGCCAATTATGATCTTCAAAGTTAAATTCAAAGGTAAATATTGGTAAGTGGTAAGGTTGGGTATTTGGGTATGGACCTATTGACCTATGGACCAATGGACTTAGAATGGACTTATCCAAATCTTAGAGAAGACCCAAATAGGTTTGAATAAATGATTGACTAAATTGGCAAAAATTAAGTAAAATAAAAAAAAAGTGTTGAAAATGAAAAATGACCCAACTTAAAATGACCATAACTTTGGATTGAGATGTCTGTTCGAAGCCTGTAAGTACTCAAAACAAGCAGCTCAATAAGATATTTACGAAAATGAAAAGATATTTGACTCAAGATTCTTATAATGTCTAGTTTTTTACCATTTTAATAGATCTATTAGAGGGTCCATTGGGTTAGTTTTTTAAAGCTATAAATAAGGGAATAAGCCCGATTGGTTTGTAGAATACATATGAATGATTCTATAGCCAAATCCTTATGAAATCAAGCCAAAAGAGAGAGCCAAAGAGCCTATGAGGTAAATTTGTTTGACCTATGATCTTGAGAGAAAATCCTATAGTTATACTCTATTCAAAATGTTGAGAGAGCTTCTCAAAACACTTAGTTACATTCTTTGGTAGTAAAGGTTTAGGTTTTCATAGTTAAATTGACCTACACAAGAGTAACCCGAAGCAAGAAGATTGTCTACTTATTCAACATGTTAGTAGCCTTCGTTGGAGTCACTAGAAGCGGATTCTCATCACCCTTGTTGGGGTCAAGTAAAACATAGTCTATCGGAGTCACTAGATGAAACATGTCCACCAGAGTCATTGGGAGCACAATTACAAGGGAATAGATTCTTCAGAACTTATAAGTAAATTAAGGTTTTGTTAGCTTTTTCTGTAGTAGTATAGGAGTACTATTCAAAATAAATTAACAATTAAAGTGGACGTAGGCCTAGAGTAACTAACCACTATAAATCTTTGTGTTGTGGCTTATTTGGTGTGTCTCCTTGTTTGCTTTACTTTATTGTTTATTATTTCAAGCAAACTCTAAAGTGAAATTATACGCAATGATGGAGCCCTGTGGTATACTAACATTCGTTTGCTAATTTATTTAAGTCATTATTTGTATTACCACTTAAATAAATTAAAGAGGATTTTTTTAGTTTACTTATTATTATTCCACAACATTTTTGGTTAAACTTAAGTAAATCAGAAAGATGGTTGAATAAATGTTAAAGAATTGTAAATAAGTGTGAATATCCTATTCACCCCCTTTAGGATTTTCGGATCACCATTTTGAGAATTTTAATTGGTATCAAAGCAGGTTGCTCTTGATTGGGTTTAACCACTTGGGCTAAAGATCCGGAAATTTTTAAATGGTTGAGGGATTTGCTACAGACTGGCATCGTATCAAAGTAGGTTGCTCTTGATTGGGTTTAACCACTTGGGCTAAAGATCCAAAAATTTTTAAATGGCTGAGGGATTTGCTACAGACTGGCATCCATTATTTGATGGTTCAGACTACACTTATTAGAAGATTCGGATGGACATTTATCTTAGATCCTTAAAATTTGGGGTATGGCCTGTTGTTGTAAATGGATATAAAAGATCCAATGATAAATAATAAAAATATTGGGATGCTAATGAACATAAAGCATATACCGCCTATTACAATGTATTAAATGTTATTATTTGCACATTAATCCAAGATGAGTTTAGGAGAATCTCTGGTCTTCAAATTGCTAAAGAAACATGAGACCTTATTGAGGTTACCCATGAGGGAACAAGCCTAGTGAAGCAATCAAAACTCCAAATGCTCACTTCCAGATTTGAATATCTTCGGATAGAAGAAGATGTGCAGTTCATTCACTTCCATACATGATTTCAAGATGTTGTTAATTCAATGAGAGGACTTGGAGAACAGGTTAAAGACCCAAAAATAATTAGAAAAATGTTAAGGTTCTTATCTGAAAGGTTTCATCCAAAGGTTACTGCTATTGAAGAATGTCATGACCTTGATAAGATGAAACTTGAGGAACTTATTGGGTCTATTTAACCATTTGAACTAAAAGTTAGACCCACTAATAAGAGCATATCTTTAAAAGTTAATGAGTCATTTAGCTCTAGAGAAGACTTTAATGCTAACTTTACTAAAAAGTTTAGGAAATTCTTTTTCAGAGAATTTGGTAAGAAAAATTCTTCTAAAAGACCAAAGTTTAAATCTAAAAGAAAAAAGTCTCATAAAGAAGATATCCAATGTTGTGAATGTAAATGATATGGTCATATGACAACAGACTATTCTAATAAAAGAAAATCTTTTAAGAAAAAAAAAGGCTTTTATTGCAACATGGGATGACAACACTAATGATTCAGAAGAAGAATAATCTCAAAGTGAAGAGGAATCTTTACGAGCTGTCAAGGCCTTCCTTACCTTCACAAATGTTCAAGAAGTTAAAATGCTTTAAGTGGTAAAGAAGTAGAAGAAAGTGATGAGGAAGACCTTCAAGAAGCATATGACCAAACTTTACTCCAGAAATTTAGAAATGCTTCAAGTTAATTCTAAACTAAAGAAAGAAGTTAAAGAATTAAAATAAAAGTTGAGTAATAGAGAGTCTTTTAAGTTAAATGTTTTATTTGAAGAAGAAAATGACAACTTAAAATAAAAAGCAAAAACTTTAGAAAAAAAGCTAAATGAAATAACTCATACTTTTTCTAAAGAAATTAAGGAGAAAATAATACTTGTTGATTTGAAAGAAAAACTTTAACAAGTGAGAGAACTTGAAAATAAAGTTAAATTTTTAGAAGAAAAAATAGTAGATCTCTAAAAATAATTGCCCAATGAGAGAAATTTGAAAACATGCTAAATTTGAAAAAATCTAAAGGAGATATGGCCGGATATTGGTTATGGAATTGATGTTCCAAAACCAAACAAGACTCCTTTTAATAGAGTTAAACCTAAACATGCTCCTCATAAAGAAAAACACCCAATTCAAGTGGGTAATCATAAGTTGGGCTAAAGAAATTTAAATGAAAATGCCTCTAGCTCAAAATTGCATGTGAAATGCTATTATTGTGGAATGCTAAGACATTTAAAATTTGAATGTAAAAAAATTTGATTGGTTTAAATCCTAAAAGCCAAAACAAAAGAAATTTAAGAGACAAATTAATGAAGTTAAAAGAAATAACCCGGTCTCTTTAAAACAAATTTGGATAAAAGTTAGTGATCTTAAAAGCCTCAACTATGATGTTTGAATTATTTTGTTTCTTTGATTGAGTGCTATACATTGCTACATTTTTTTTAAAATGTCTTCCTTGTCACTTTCTCTATTTTTATTTATTTATTTGCATACATTAAGGAGAACACCCTTACAAGAGAGTGGATTCTCTAAAACTTGAAAATAAATTAAGGTTTTGTTAATTTCTCTTGTAATAGTCTAGGAGTGCTATTCAAAATAAACTAACAGTTAAAATGGATGTAGGCTTGGAATGGCAAACCACTATAAATCTTTGTGTTGTGGCTTGTTTGGTATATCTCATTGTTTGCTTTATTTTATTATTTATTATTTCAAGCAAATTTAAAATGAAATTAGCTATCATGCTCCCACTTTGGTATAAGAACCTATATGCAATGACAGAGCCTTGTGGTACACTAGCATTCACATGTTCATTTATTTAAGTCATTATTTGCATTGCCACTTAAATAAATTAGAGAGGATTTATTTAGTTTACTTGTTATTATTTCGTAGCATTTTTTGTTAAACTTAAGTAAATTGGAAAGAGGGTTGAATAAGTGTTAAAAAAATTTAAATAAGTGTAGAGATCTTATTGAGCCCTCTCTAGGATCTTTAGATCACCGTTTCGCGAATTTCATATTAAAGACTATTAGGCTCATTTGGGTTTGGCCTATTTAGTATTTTTAGGCCATATTGTTTTGGACACAATCACATAAATGATTAAATGAATAATACTCTAATTCATAAAATATTACAATGAAGTTTTTTAACAATATTATTTAAAAATTATTAAAAAAACTAACATTCACAAACATTACTTGTAAAAAAAAAAAAAAAAAGAAATAATCACAACTTTATTATAAAAAAAAAAATACAACTTCAATATAGACAAGTGGCAATTTCAACTCAATTACAAAAAAAAAAAAAAAAAAAAAAAAAACAAAACAAAAAAAAAGAGCAAAGCATAACAAAACAAAACGAATAAACGGATTTAACTTTACAAATTTAAACATAAAGATATATAAATTCTTTTATTACAACTCCATTTTGTTTCATATGATCCTCTATTTTTTAGAATTTCATCTTGTGCTCTTTCTTCAGCTTAATACCAATCTTTTAAGCATACTTAAGCTTCAACAAGTTATGGTTGCAAGTTACTCCTATATTGACCCAATATTTGTTTACTGGAGCTATAGTAGAAATATGAATAGTTAATAAATCGCATGTCATTATTGAAAGAATTGGATATTTACCTTCTTGTAATTTTCACCAACCTAAAATATCAATTATTTATTTATTTTTCAATATCTTGGTCCAAATATCATGATAATTCTGATATATCTTGTTAAATCCCTATCATACATCTTGAAATTAAGGCTAATATTTGATCATACTAAGACATTTAATTGTCGTTGAACTATTTTATGTAACATCGTTACCTAACTTTTGTTGATAATCATTAAAAGCCACTTTTAACATATTTTTAACATTTTTTAAAGCCCTCTAACAGATAAGTTATGTCATATCCATAAGTTATTTAAAAAATAATTCTAATACTTGAATCTTATAACGAGGGTCCATAATAGTTGCTAATCCTAAAATCATAGGTAATTCTTCCTAATATTTATTAAAGTTTGAAATCATTTAATCAATTATATTTGTCATTGATGGCCATTTTGATTACTTTTTATGATTAAACAAGTATTAGATAATTGGTAGCAAAATTTATTTGATGTAACATATTTTTTCTTGAAAAAAGTTTTGTTGAATCATAAAAACTTTCAAAAAATCTTTAATAAATATTACATATTTTTATTCATCACTTGTGGGTATATATTCAAAAAATCGTATATATCAAATACCTGTTGATACAGATTTAGAGCTTCTAACATTAGATAAGTGGGATTTCAACAGTGTTGACATCTATAAGCAATCTTTTAGGATGTAAACCATTAATATTATGACATATTTCAATAATTTTTTATTGTCTAGATTGGGAGGTTCTTACATACTTTCTCTAATATTCTTAATAGATGCTTTAATTTCTCTTAATCCTTCATCTACTATAATGTTTAATATATGAGCAGTACAATAGATATGATATTGTTACTTGATCAAATTTATTAATGAAGTAAGCCTTCTTACAATGACATCATTAGTTGTTGCATGTATATCTAAAGTTATAGAAAATATTTTTTCTTGTATTCCCCAATGTATACGACTTCTATGAATAGCATCACCATTTCTCGTAGAAGAGATTCCAACACTGGGAAACTAATTATACATTTATGCAATTTTCAATCATTATTTATAAAATGTGTAGTAATACACATATATCCTAGGCCTTGATTTGATGTCCACATATTTAATGTAAGACATTTTTTCATGAATATCGAAAAATTAACTTTGTTACCTAAATTTTTTTTCTTTAAAAGTTTTAATAATATCATTTCTTATAGTATTACGTGAAAATGATTTAAATTGAAGGGCAAAGGAATTATGGATCCACATTTCAAATCTTGGATGTTCAACCATTTGTATTAGGCTTTTGTGTCTAATAATATACCTATAGTTTCATAATAAGCCGTAATTTGGTCAAAAGCAACATTTTGCTTTAATTCTTTAGTTTGGTCTTCTTTAACTATTACTGTATTTTTACAATTTTCCCAAATTAGTGATGTAAATTCTCTAGGTTTTTTTTTTGATACACCATCTTCAGTCAATGAAATCATTTGATTATGGGAATCAATAGATTCTTGACCGGGTCTAGGTCGTGGTGCTGGTGGCCTCATCATAGGGATAGAGTGAATGTCCACAATAACATCATCATAGTCTAAATCAATTGATGTTGTGAACGTTGTGCTTCATCATCAAAATTAACATGATCATATTGTCTACGAAAAGAGTTCATTGTAATTATCAAATATCAAAACTAAAAAGAAAAATTAAAAATTAAAAAAATTAATGAAATGATCAAACTTGATTTGTGACACCTAAAGTAAAATGCTATTAAAAACTTCAAACCCTGTTTTTATTAGTTGATTTTTGAAATTTCAAAATAACCTATAAAAGATAAAATTAAATGTTGTTATTAGTACAATAAAATCATACTGAACTATATAAAACAAAATTAGAAAACAAAAACATATGTAATTTAATATTAGTAACATGCATGATAGTGATACATGATACAACTATACAACTATCACGTATTTAGGATTTTTTCCTCTTTATTTATAATGGAAAAATTAAGATAGAAGATCTATGAATTTTTTTTATGAGCTACTTAACATAGGAAAAAGACTTTCCTTATTTTTAGGATTGTGATTGAGATTAGATTATATTTTATTTGAAAAATTGTAAAATCTATAAAGGATTGAATGTATGAGTTGTGACAATTCTTTCTTTAATTGAAACCATGAAGAAAACAAATTTTCAATCAGCAAAGTTTTCTCTATGTTAAGAGTTTGAGTCAAACTAGATAGCCATGTGGGCATCCAAATTCACCTAAAACTCTTATAAGACTTATCCAAGTTATTGTAGATAAGTCCTAGTGGGAGTAGGAGTCCTAAGTGGGCTAAAACTCCTCCCACATACCCTTTATAGAAGGGGGTTTATGTCAAAAATGTGGGTAAGGTTTTGGCAAGCATTCTCTCTTCTCTTGGTCTCTTCTCTCTTCTTCTGAAGAGTTTTATGATGTGGAAGTTCACCATTATTCTTGTAGTGTTGGTGTTGCGACGAGCGTTGGTGTTCAACTCTAACGAATTAACCTTTTTTTCAATCGATGTGGGTATAAGTGTAATTGACTTCTTCTGCCACATGATTGTTTTTTGGGTGTGTACAATCCCCTTTTCTTAGTTTGCAACACCCTGTTCTTGATTTTCTCTCCAAAGCACCTTGGTGTTTATTTTTCTTTTGAAAATAAACCACCATGTACCTTTAATAGGTTACACCTGGTTTATAACGAGATTCATCAATTCCTTAATGGACCTCCCTCCCATTTCTCTATTTCTTTGCAAGCCTCAAAATGTATAAATGTTGCATAATGAGTGTAAAAGTTTGTGTTTCCTAATACCAAAGGAATAGGATTTTTCTTCTTAGCATCTAAGCATCTGTTCCAATTACAACAGGATTTTTACATCAACATCCATAGAATGGATGATTAAATTCTCATACATTTTTAGTGTGAACATGTTAGTTAATTGTTCTTCTACCTTAACTTGAAAATTTTAGATTGGTTGAATAATATTTTGATGCTTATTCCTTTTGCACTTTGAGGGCATGTTTGGTGACAATGTTAAAATTATTGCATGCCCAAATTTAGCTTGTACAAATCATGGTTTTCAAAATTGGACGGCACCAATAGTTAAAACCTACTTTAACCTGTATAGGACATCCATCCGGTTTTAATTTTTAGCCTCAAAATTGAATTACACCAAAATCCACATCTAACTGACCAATTTTTACAAACCATCTAATTTTTTATG
>JAOXJP010235066.1:0-10062 GCA_025762735.1 Platanus orientalis
AATCGTAGGGAGTGACCTTCTCTGCTAGCTCAGGAGGGCAGTCATGTATCACCTTACTTTTGCCTTTTGCTATCTTTTCTGGTGTGCTTGTTTATATGCGAACTTATTTGTTGTATCAAGGGGAGCTATGTCTATGCTTTTTCATTATGATACCATGTGATTGCAGGACCTGTGGGGTATATACTGAAATATGTTTTACCTTGTACCCATGCCTTCTTGAGCTTTTCTATCCTAACCCTTATCAGTTAATGTTCACTAATAGAATCTGCTTGTCCACTTGAAAAGCTTATCATTGTTCCATATTTAAGATGTATTGTTATTGCCTCAAAGAGGCTTTTGTTCATGATAAGTAACATGAAAAGAAACTGTTGAAATTCATAGCTGGAATTTGTTGTTATATTGGATTTTGTATGGTGTTTGGAATTTGAATCCCAATGATCTAATAAATCTCTTCATGGAAATTGCAGTTATCATGACAACTCTTTTGTTGCCAGTCGTGCACTGCATATTGTCAATATAAGCTGAACACACCTGCCACAATATTTAAAAGCTTAAAATAGGCACTTGTAGCTGAGGTATTGCTGAGTTCTTCTTTAAACTCTTCTAGCTGAGGTATTGCTGAGTTCTTCTTTAAACTCTTCTAGCTGAGGTATTGCTGAGTTCTTCTTTAAACTCATCATAAATCAGCTTTCCAAGGATAGCAACCTATCACTGGTTTTGCTTCCATTGCTTCTCTGTTGTGAGTCTGAAATCAGGACAGAATAGCACTGATTTCAGCCCCAAAAATCACAGAATTAGCCTTTGACTTCTATCCCATAATTAGAGCATACAACCTTTTTTGAAAAAGGAATCAATGAACTAGAATTAGAGAATTAACACTGATTTCTTAATTTTTGTGGTGTTCTTTGATTAAAGACTAGCAATCTTAGTAAATTTTCTGGTTTTCTTCATTCTTACCTTCTATTTAGCCATTAAAGACTCTTTAAACCTGATATACAATCTTTTTTTTCTTTTTTTTTTTGTGTTCTTGAATCCAAAATCTGAAACCACCTTCCCAAACCTTTCCCTAGCTGTTCAGACCTTTAGAAACCCAAAGAATCACCTCTATAACCTTACTTGTAAAACCCTTTCATTTTTAAGGTTTGAAACCCCAAACCTATTTATCCTAAGACCTACGGCTGGGCTAATCTATAGTTCTTCTGCTGTTTTTCCCTCAAGAAACCATAACCCAGGCATTCTAAAGCCTGCGGCACCTCTAATCATTTCCCTTCTCTCATTATCATTTTCTTTTATTTATCTTTAATATATTATTTTAAGCTTTTGCTGCCTATGGAATGCAGGGTGATGTCTATGGAATACTTTTGTTTTTGCTTTATCATTCATTCCATAGGTGATGCCTCGATCCTTATCAGGCATAACTGTATGGACCCCAACCCTCCCCAGTTTTAGAACAGGTCCAAATGTCAGAATAGAACTTCTGTTTTTCATTTAGCCTGGAGTTCTAGGCATACAGCTGAGAATTATTTACATTTGGAATATTAGGGGTGGAGCTCCAACAGGTCTTTTACACACAGCTCTATAGGTAACTGGTTTCAATGCCGAGAGGTCCTATATGACAACACAAATAGTGAGGGAACTATTTGTGGAAAGTGGCACAGGTAATGCTAAATACTCGAGGCACTTATTTCAGATTTTTTCCCTTACTATGATCATCAATGTTCTTTTAAAAGGTTAATGGAATTATCTATATTGATCAGTTGAAGTTGTCATGCTTTAAGAGTTCATGTTTTACATATGTTATACTATAATGGAGTTCATACTTGTTTCTTTTTTGTCTTCCTCTTATCTATCTGTTAAAGCTCTATTAATCTGATTTATAATTTTGAATTTCCTCTTATCTATCGTTAATATAGTGAACTTGACAACCTGATGTGCTTGCATGAGTGGATTCCATTCATTGAGGGTTTTTTTATTCATTTTTTTTTCTATTTTATCATACTTTACACAGCATTTTTAAAATGATGTCTATAGTGTTTGTTTTTTTGTTTTTTTTTATTTACACATACTTTAGGCAGTGTTTTTAAAACACTATATATAGTATTTTACACAACGTTTTTAGTAATTTATGTAGTATTTTAAAAACACTGTATAATGTACTTTAGGCAGCGTTTCAAGAACGCTACCAAAAGTTTCAGACTTTTCGCAACGCACCTCCACATATCATTTAGACAACATTGTATATAACTGTAAAAGGACTTTTTTGTTGTAGTGTTAGTTGCATGGACCTTATCTGCATTCGTAAATATCTGTTTTATGACAGAAAGATGGTCATAAAGAGACAACTTTGAAGCTAAACTATTTACTAATCTGTCTATTTGATGACAAACAACTTACAACTTTCCAAAGAGGCAGGCTCTGTAAAAGGCTCCTTAGAATGGGGTCTAGTTTTAGATTCTCATATGGTAATCTTCCATGAACAAAACTGCATAATAAGGCAGACAAAGGTTATAACTCTTCTCAAGTAAATAAAAACACACATCAAAATTAAAAGGAGAAAAAGCAGGGAAATTAGCACATGTGATAATCATCATAGTTGAAGTCATAACCAATTGCCTGCAAAGTAAGTAAAAGAAAAAAAATCCATAAAACAGATATAATTTATGATGGTTAATTCCTTTTAACAACTTATAAGGTTTGAATAAGAATGAGAATCAAAACATACCCTAAGACCAGCCATTGTTATCCCACAAGTCTTGTAGAGTAGATTACGCATTATGTTGCCAAACTAGAACTCAAGGGATAAAGAGTATCATCAAGGTCTGACCAAAAAAAGAAAAACAATGTGAGTTAAAATCCTACTAGGTAATTTAGATTGACATCTAAAGACTTTGAATAAATGGCTCACCCAACAGAAGACAATTATATTTTGGTTTCTGAGCTTGTTGGTATCCCTCTTTGTATTCCATCTTGGTTTTAAGAGCTTCATAGGACAAAAATAGAATAACACCAAGTATGAGATTGATATGAACTAATATAAGCTATGAAAAAGCAAGCCATTTGATTTTCATTCACACAAGTTCTTTCATGGTTTATCAAATAATGAAGCCCTCAGATCTTGAAGCCTTGACTTAGAAAGGGTAATATGAATAGATATCCACAAACCACACATTATAACAAATAAAAATATAAATTTGAACCAATTGCAGCCATGAATCAAATAAACACTAACCAAAGAACTGAAATTAGGAGAATAATAAAAAGAAGGAAACTTAAGAATCATGTAGAGGTAAAGTTCATGAAAAAATGAAAGATTAATAACAACTAGATTATTAAAAAAGCCTACATTATTAAAAATGTCAGGATAAAAAGTGATTACTTGCAGCCTCATGATCACTATCAGTCTAGTTGGATGAACTCATATGGCCAGACAATTGGTTCTCCAGCTCGATAAGCACTACTAAGAGTTCCATCACACTTGTAGAGTACCACGTCATCAACAAAGACATCCTCCACCCATAGTTTCCAAGCCTTGGGTCCAATAGGCTTCTTGTTCACCATCGTTCCAGGATGTCTGTCTGCCATTAGACCTTTCCCACCAATTTAGTCGCTCCCCAACCAATCTATGATTTTGCACGTTTTATTTACGTCAACTGCAGGCTGATAATATCATTATAATAGATAGAGTTAGTAAGCTTTAGGTCTAGAATTTAAAAAAAAATGATATGAATGTAAACTATTCAAATTTACCTCACAAGAAGCTAAACCACCAGAACCCGTAGGCCTGTCTATGAGAACTGGTCTCTGGCTCCACATCCGCATCTCCTCTCTCATTAAGTTCATCTCTTGAGTCAAGTTTCTGATTTTCTCCTCAAAATATTTGTTTTTTTAACTTTGATGGCTACGTGCATCTATACTGGAGGGTGTCACCCCCAATCCACATCCACATACTCGCCTTGGTCCCTCAGGATTGATTACCTGGGTGATTGGATCATCTCGCATGGAGATAGACCCAGTAGATGCTATTGATGCTTCCCGCATCCTTTCCTACAATTAAAAAACATTACATGTTTTAATAGTGAAATATATATATATATATATATATATATATATATATATATGAAAAAAATAACATTTCTTACGATGGGGTGTCTAGTCGCCTCGTCAATTGGTGTCCCATCCTTCCTCGTATGGCCTGTAATCCATACATTAGTCTTGGACACCTCAAAGCCAGACTCCTTGACCTTTAAGATAATTTTTTAGAAAAGAGACAACAATTAATTAGTAAATCTAAATTTAACAATGTGATAGTATTTGGAAAGTAAAAATCCATGCATCGCATTAAGTAAATCAACTTACTAGGGAGTCTTCCAAACATGCATACCCCTTCCTACCAGTTGTGTGCATCATGCTCTATTTTGCACGAATGGAGGTATTCCTATTGTGTACAATCTACAAAAAATAAGAAAAAATTATTAAAAACAATGTATTTATATTTAGAAAGAAAATTTATTAAAAACAATGTATCTGTATTTACCTGAAAGTCGTCTGATTCATGTAATCTGACGAATTCCTCCCACTGAGGAGGTGGCATACCATGTGGCCAAATACGAGCTATTTTCAACTTGGCGTCATCATGCTCAGCAGCCTCTTTAATTTTCATTTTCATATCTAATTTATAGGCCTGATATCTTTTGCCCATGGTTTGCATGACAAACTCCATCCTGTAGTCTTCCAACTCAAATTTTTGCTACATATATTTAAAAATAGATCATTAGTGAATAAAAATAAAAAGAAAAAAAATATTAATATTTATGCAATATTAAATAATACACATGTATATATTTAATATCATAAGATTGGATCATATTTCGTCTTTTAGTTGCTACGGGACGTTGGACCAGGAAGCCCCACTCAAAGGGATCCGCTCCTGTATGAGGGCCCCAATCTGGGAAACTAATCTTTGGGAGTTCTTCCTAATTCTCTAACCCTTATCATTCCATTCTAATGAAATGCCATGTTTTGAGGGTCTATCAGACACTATAAGTTTGGTGGGGCCCCTCGTTGTCTTCTTGTTTTGGGGAAGGACCCCATGATTCACCCCTCTGGCCTTTGATGTTTGTGAAGGCACAGATCCCATAGACAAAATCCATATGCCCTCACTACCTTGTGATTGGGCAATAGCTAAGGTAGCTAGCTCCACCCTCCTCATCCTCTTCTCGGTTTGTTGGGTGGTCTTTAAAGTACATGAAAAATAGAAACAACACATATATTAACTGATTAGAAAATAAAAAATTAAATAAAACTAAAAATAACCAACAATATAAATACTTACCTTGCTCTGTTTCGAAGGATCCATCATAATACCTGAAAAGTGGCAAACAAACCTAAAAACTGAATGATTAAGAATAAAAAATAAAAAATTAGTATATTACAATAGACATTATTGTTAAACAACTACTCATAAGAACTACACAAAGAGGAAACATCTACTACACATATGACATTATTGATAAACAACTACACATAAAAGTTATATAAAGAGAACATCTACTACATGACATTATGAATAAGCAACTATTTATAAAAACTACATAAAGAGAAAACATCTACTACATGACATTATTGATAAACAACTAAACATTTTAAAAAAATCATGCTTTTAATAATATTAATCTAATGATGGGAAAAGAACATTCACTAACATACCAAGTATGAGTCTGTTTCTTAACTGGATGTCACTTCTACACCCTTGTAATCTGTCCTTAAATAATAATGATCGTCATCATCACTACCACTTACGTCAACTCTAAATGCATCTAATGTGGTCAAAGGTACATAAACAACCTCCTTATATGACTCCAACTAGTGAAAACTTCTCGGTGGTGCCTTTAGTACAACATACCAGTTAGACATCTCACTATCACTGGAATAAAACACTTGCTTGGCTTGTAATGCCCGAATGAAGGGATCCTTTTTGAATTAGTTTTGTCCTTATGGAGGTTCACCAGTGTAAATCCATCATCTACTTTCACACTAATCCCAATGTTAGCCTAATCACATCTAAATATAGGGATTTAAAACATATAGTAGTCTAAGATGAAGTCTTCTATGACACCAAAGTAAGAGATCCTCCCAACCACTTAGGTAGTGTCCCTTGCACTTGATCGATAGACAGTATCCACATCAAGTGTAACACCATTGTTTTGTGTGGACTTATCAACATCTTTTGTGTGAAATCGATGTCCGTTTATGATATAGTTTGTATATGACATTGTTTGCTGTCTAGGCCCTTGTGAAATCCATTTTAATGAACTTGAAACGTTTCTACTAATCTCTTGGATCTTCCGTACAAGCCATTGAGGAAAAGTCTCCATATGTTTATTCAATAGCAAAGTTTCATTTCTTTCGAGACGTTGGTCTGAATGCTTAAGGTCCTCCATTTGCATTTTGAAAAAGATAATTTAGTAAGTTTAAGATATGAATAACCAAAAAGTAAAACAAAAACATATGAACAAGGGACTTACTCTAAAAAAAGGTTGGACCTTGACACTATTAAACAACACACAATGATGAGCCACCTCTAACAGGTCATCGGGCATCGTAATTGGTTTCCCTCTTAATATTGGACGTCCTTCCAGTATTGTTTCATTTTCAAAATTTTCATTGTGTTCATGTTGTACACCGATTTCGGCTACTTGTTTTATATACCCACTAAAGAAATGTACACATTCTTCAGTAAGGTAGCATTCAGCTATGCAACCCTTGGGTCATGCACAATTCCTGACATAACCCTTGAGTACCTTCATGAAGTTGAAAGATTATGAAATCAATTAAATAAATATTATGAAAACTCAAAATATTAAAACATATTAGGTAGTGTCTCACCTCTTAAATGGGTACATCCAATGGTATTGCTCCGATTCACATAAACGAGCTTCTTGCCCTAGGTGGATAGGTAGGTGAACCAGGATGTCGAAGAAAGACAGTAGAAAAAACCTTTCAAACAAGTACAAAGTCTCAGCAATGTCAGCATCAAGTTGCTCAATTTTATTTCTGTCGAGAACCCGTTGGCAGAATTCATGAAAAAATGCACACATTCGTTGTATTACATTTCTCGGTGCACTAGGTAGAAGTCCTCTGAGTGCAACTAACAACAATTGTTGCATTGTGACATGACAATCGTGAGACTTTAAACCCAATATTATGCAATTTTTTATGTTGGAACTATAATCATCAAGTAACTTCAAATCCCGTAGTCTAGAATAAGGTACTTGTTTCTCATTCTTTGACAATGTGTGTGGTGCTGTAGGAAAATAAAACTTGTCCCCTCTCTCAATTGGATGCAAATCAAGCCTAATGGCCATGTCCTGCAAGTCTGTATGAGAGTTTAGCCCATCCTTAGATTTTCCTTTGACATCCAATAATGTGCCGAGAATACTCTCATAGACATTCTTTTCAATGTGCATTACGTCCAAGTTGTGACACATAGGTAATGCCTGCTAGTATGGTAAGTTGAAAAAGATTGACTTTTTCCATGGTTGGTTAGCATTTGTATTTTTCTTTTTACGCTTCTTACCACCCTTTCCCCAATCATTCTCGACATTATTGACTGCATTTAAAACTTCAACACCAGTCATTACTTTCAGCTTTCTTCAAGTTTCATGGCTACCATCAAACAATGTTTTTTTTCATCCAGAATGGATGGTTAGATGGAAGAAACCTCATGTTGCCCATGTATGCAAACTTCTTACTACATTTCAACCATCTTGAACATGTCTCGGTACCACATATAGGGCATGCGACTATTCCCTTCATGTTGTATCCGGATAAGTTTCCATAAGCTGTGAAATCATTCACTGTCCACATCAAAATGACCCTTAGACTGAATGTGGACTTACTGAATGCATCATAAGTCTCAATGCCATATTCTCACAATTCTTTCAAATCTTCAGCGAGTGTCTCCAAGTACACGTCAATGTCATTTCCTGGTTGCTTTGGCCCTAGGATTAATAATGTCAACATCAGATTCTCTTTTTCTATGCACAACCATGGAGGTAAGTTGTATGTAACCAAAATAACTGGCCAATAACTATATCTAGTACTAAGATCCAAAAAGGGGGTCGAACCTATCTGTTGAAAGCCTCAATCTAATGTTTCGTGCACCAGATGCAAAATCAGGCCACTTGCTATTTATTGTATTCCATGCCACCGAGTCATCTAGATGTCTCAACTTCCCATCCTAACTTCTGTGAGTAAAATGTCATGTGATTTGCTTTGATTTTTCTGATGACATAAGCATCCTCTTCAATCTAGGAATAATTGGAAAATAATGTAACACCTTAGCAGGAACTCAGTCTTTGATTTTCTTTGTGAATTGGTTCACTTTCCACCTAGATGCACCGCATTTTAGACATGTATTTAAGGACTGTAGATCCTTCCTAAATAAGCAACAATCATTCACACAAGCATGGATCTTCTAGTACCCTAGGTCAAATGTCTTGAGTTGCTTCTTGGTTAAATACATTGAGTCGGGAAATGTGTTGTCATGTGGTAGCATATCATGAACTATCTCCAACAGTTCTTTGAAACCCTTATCGGATAAACCATGTGTGGTTTTATGTGTGTGGTTTTATGCTTGTACAAGGCTACGATTGCTGATAGCCTTGTATACTTGCACAACCTAGGTACAACGGAGTTTTTGCATATTCCAACAAGTGTGTGAACTCTGACTCCTCTCCTTCGTTAGTTGGTTGTGTCAAATCCTCTTCCCGAAGAAATGCATCTTTGTACATTGTATATGTGTCCCACATCTCAACATCGTCGCGATGTGTAGATGCGCTTACTTGTTCCCCATGTAAAACCCAGGTGCTATAAGTAGAATCCATCTCCTTCATAATCAAGTGATCTCTCACAACTGTAAAATTTTGCCTTATTTGATTTTGACACCTCACACAAGGGCACAAGATCTCTTCCCGATCCCTCGCATCTACTGTAGCCATGTCTATGAAGGCTTCTACTCCTTTTCTATATTCACTTGATAGTCTAAAAAGAGACATCCATTCATTGTCCATCGTGAGCAACTTGATTGATATGTTACTTTTTAACCAATGTTCCCCCTGTGGAAACAACTTACATCTATTACATATAAGACATTGTTTGATTATGCGTATGTTATAAATCTAGATAACCTCAACTTCTCTTTCATTGGTAAGAGGTTCCTATCCCATTCAGGAATGCTTAATCTATATTGCATCAATACCTCCATTATTTTATTCCACTTTATAAAAAAAATTCGGCAGCATCTCCCCCAATTCTTCAAGTACACGAACCACACTAGGTGAGAGCTTATCATTGACATTATAGCCAACAATAAACGCCACCACATATGATTATGTACCCGAAGAACAAGAAGAGATAGTACCCATTTTTTTAATAGCGAAATAAAATAAGAGGCACTGGTGGCAATATGGTTTATATATGCATTCCCAAACTGCCCAGATGTGGACAATTCAAGAATTGTCCCATGACAAATGATACTCATCGCAACTTGAACAAAAAAGCAGTTGACATGAATTTTATCTCATAAGAAAATACACTTCAATGTTAATAGATAATTTGTCCGAGGTGGCAATAAGATGTACGAAAGTTAAAGAACAATTCTCAAATGGGTCTAAGGTCAAAGAACGATTCTCTTTTCTTTTTCAACTAATTCTATAAATTTATAATAAATATATATGATTTGGTAATATTATAAATATTAATACATCCGAAGCAAACTAAGATCTTATATTTTCATTTTTAACTAAATATTAGTATGTACATACATATACATATAAAAATTAATATATGATTTGTTGGGCCCAAGCCATATCTCTTGGACCCAAAATAGATCCAATAGTTGATGTTTGCAGTCACAGAAGAAAAACACCAAGTAGAAACAGACTTGGTGGGTAAGAAAGAAGGACAACATGGTATAAATCTTCTCTATATCCCACTCAATAGAATAGGTAGCTGATAGTCTCAGAAAAGGTCTATAAGAAGAAAAGCAGACTTTCAAACATT
>JAOXJP010235067.1:0-10062 GCA_025762735.1 Platanus orientalis
AATTCCGTTCTCGGGGCTCATGATTTCTACTAGAGCTTTTTGCCCTTCTTGTATGTAACTCACAAAACTGCTTGTGGGGTTTGTTCTACATCAGTCTCCCCCACTTGGAAAGAACTCGACCTCGAGTTAGGTTTTGGATAACTTGGTTCATCAGACGGGTGGTACTCGAACACGTCAGCCACATTGAAAGTAGGGGAAATAGCCATATCATCTGGAAGATCAATAATATAAGAATTATTATTAATCTTCTTAATAATCTGGTAAGGACCATACTTCTTATCCTTCAGCTTATTGTAAGTGCCCATGGGAAACCTCCCCTTTCACAAGTAGACCATCACCAAATCTCCTTCGTTGAAGATATTCTCTTGCCTCTTCTTATTAGCTGCTTCTTTGTATTTGGCACTAGACTCTTCAAACTGCTTTCGTACCTCCTTTTGTATGACTTGAATCCTATTTGTCATATTTTCAGCTGTAATACTCATTTCAGGAAGCTTAGGCAGTGGTACTAAATCTAGTGCATACTTTGGCGGACAACAGTAAACAATGGAGAAAGGTGATTTTTCTATCAATCTATTCTTCATGCTATTAAAAGCAAACTTTGCCTGTACCAATGCTAAGTCCCATTGCTTTGGTTTTCCACCAGAAATACAACGAATAAGATTGCCCAAGGTCTGGTTCACCACCTCGGTTTGACCATCAGTTTGTGAATGATTTGTGCTGCTATAATTCAGAGATGTGGTAAACCGTTTTCACAAAGTCTTCCAAAAATAAGAAAGAAACTTAGTGTCATGGTCTGATATGATGGATTGAGGTACTCCATGCAAATGGACAATCTCTTTAAAGAACAAATTGGCTACATGTGTAGCATCCAAAGTCTTCTTGCAGGGAATAAAATGTGTCATTTTTGAATACCTATTAACTACCACAAAGACATAGTTCATATCTTGCTAAGTCCGTGGAAGACCCAATATAAAATCTATAGACAGATCCACCCAAGGCTACGCTGAAATTGGTAAAGGTAGGTTCAGACCTGTATTTTGAGATTGACCTTTTGCCATTTGACAAATTGGGCACTTGCGAACATGATTGCCCACATCCTTCTTCAACTGAGGCCAATAATACCGCTCTTCAACCAGGGCCACTATCTTGTTTCGTCACAGATGTCCATCCAAACCACCACCATGCAATTCATGGATTATTAGCTCCCTTAGTGAACTTCTTGGGATGCACAATTGACTACCACGAAACAAGTATCCATCTTGAACTAGCATACCCTCTACCGACCTTCCATTCTGGCACTTGGTCTAAATACTCCCAAAGTCGTCATCTTCTTCATACAACTCCTTTAGATAGTCAAAACCAATAACCTCAGTCCATAATGTCATTAATAAGGATGTGCGTCGACTCAATGCATCAGCGACCTTGTTCTGCTGTCCTGACTTGTGCTTCAGTGAAAATGAGAACTTCTGAATGTAGGAAATCCACCTGGTATGCATTCGGTCAATATTATTCTAACTGTTAATGAATTTTAATGTTTGGTGGTCAATGAATAACACAAACTCACGTTGAATCAAGTAATGCTCCTAATGTTTTAAGGCACGAAAGACTGCATAAAACTCTAGTTCATATGTCAACCACTTCTTGCGTGCCTTACTAAGCTTCTCACTGTAGAATGCCACTGGGCAACCCTCTTGTGACAGCACAGCATCTACCCCCACAATGGAAGCGTCACATTCTACCTGAAAGAGCTTCTTAAAGCTCGGCAATGCTAAGACTGGTGTAGTGGACAAATTCTCCTTAATCAAAGCAAAACTCTTTCTTCTCCCCACTAAAACTTCCATTTCTTTATGCATTCAGTGATGGGTGCGACAATACTACTAAAATTTCTAATAAACCTCTTATAGAAGGTTAGGCCATGAAAGCTGCGAACTTCACTTACTATTTTAGGAGTTGATCATTCACAAATGGCTCTCACTTTCTCCTCATCAACTCGAATGCCATCAACACTCACTACAAACCCTAGAAATAATAAACTGTCGGTCATGAAATTACACTTCTTCAGATTGAGATACGGGTTATTTTCCTGCAATACTATTAGAACCTCCCTCAAGTGTGCTATATGTTCAGACTCAGTCCGACTATATATTAGAATGTCATCAAAATAAACAACGACAAATTCGTTAATGAAGGGTTTTAATACCTGATTCATCAGCCTCATGAAGGTACTCGGAGCATTGGATAGTTCGAAAGGCATCACCAACCACTCATATAAACCCTCTTTTATTTTGAACGCAGTCTTCCATTTATCCCCAAGCCTCACACGAATCTGGTGGTACCCACTCAGCAGGTCCAACTTTGTAAAAATCTTTGATCCATTCAGCATATCTAACATGTCCTTTAACCGCGGTATGGAAAACCTGTATTTGACTATTATTTTGTTAATGGCTCTGCTATCTACGCACATACGCCAGCTACCATCTTTTTTCAGAGTCAACAAAGCAGGTACAGCTCAAGGACTCATGCTCTCCTAAATCAACCCCTTCTGTATAAGATTATCCACCTACTCCTACAAAATTTGACTATCTTTCAGACTCATCTGGTAGTGTGAGAGATTAGGCAGGCTGAAACCTGGTACCAGGTTGATGTGGTGTTGTATGTCCCACATTGGAGGTAAACCATGAGGTAGTTCTTCTGGAGTGATCTCTTTAAACTCATCAAGCATTTATCGCAATTTCTCTAGAATCACAACAGAATCTGCCTGCACCACTCCTTACATGACTAATACATGAATCTCCCCTGTTTCCTCCACCTCTGCTCCAAAGTCTTTGTTTTCAGAAAGGAGAAAAAATTACCTTTCACTTTTGAAGCTTCGGGTGAATCATTTCTTCTAAGAGGTATAACAGTAATTTTTTGTCCCCCTTTGTGAAATACATAAACATTGTCTTGACCCCTATGCATGGCATCAACATCAGATTGCCATGGCCTCCCTAAGATCATATGGCAGGCATCCATCTCCACTACATCACATACAATCTCATTAAGATAAGTTCTGCCAATGGAGAAAGAGAAATAACAAGTATGTATTACCTTTGATTCGACACGCTTCTTGATCCATCCAATGTCATAAGGTGAGGGGTGCTTCTCCATCTTCAAGCCAAGTTTTGAAACCATGGCTACAATATTCTCAGTGTTGCAACTATCAATGATGGCGTCACAGACCTTCCGGTTGACAGTGCATCTAGTCTTAAAAATACTATGCCTCTGTGGATGTCCCTCTTGCTTTGGTGCTAACAATAATCTTCTTACCATAAGAGAGTGTGAGAGGAGATCTCCATCATCTGGCTCGGTCACACCATGGTCATCATCCTCTATTTCATCATCCTCTGCTTGCTCTTCCTCATCAACCTCGTCACCCTTCACTAGGTTCGTCGTTCTCCTTCGTGGACACTGGTTTGAATGATGCCCAAACACTCTACATCGATAACACTTGTCAACTGTGGGTTGCTCATAAGGATTAGGATTTTGGGTTGTGTTCTCTATCGGATCATTACTGTTGCTCACTTCTCGATTTGTAACAACTGGTAGTGGTGAAGTCATAGGTTGTTTTTCCTTATTCAATGCAGTGCACAAAGAATCGAGGGAACCTCTGTTTGGCACCTGATTCCTTGTATGGGTTCGATCTAGCTATGCTTCTACTCTGATTACTGAATTAATAGCTTTTGTAATAGAGAATATGGCTTGTAGTGACAGTCGATCTTAGATAGCCACACGTAATCCTCCAATAAACCGTGCGACTTGTTGTGCCTCAGTTTCTAACAACTCATTGCATGTTTGGAGACGCTGAAACTCTTTCGTATATGCTGCCACAGTTCGACTTCCCTTCCTACAGTTCTGATATTGTTGGAAAAGCGTCTACACATAGTCTAGTGGTAAAAATCTATCCCGCAGTATGCGCTTCATCTTTATCCAGGATGGCACTGGTGCTTTTACTTGCTTTGTGCGATTAA
Source organism: Platanus orientalis (assembly GCA_025762735.1). Taxonomy (NCBI): domain Eukaryota; kingdom Viridiplantae; phylum Streptophyta; class Magnoliopsida; order Proteales; family Platanaceae; genus Platanus; species Platanus orientalis. The sequence goes on from JAOXJP010235067.1 coordinate 4,008, forward strand.
GTTGAGTCCGCTCCCACTAGGCAGATGCTCCCTCAGTTAACTTATAAGCTACTAGTTTGACCTTCTTTTTTTCTTGAACCTCCATGTAATCAAAGAACCTCTCCACACCGGCCGACTAATCAAAGAAATCTTTGATGTGAAGATGACCATCAAAATTGGGGAGGTCCATCTTCATCCGATATTTGCATTGATCTCCTTGACCACTATATCCCCTGAAGTCATGGCCATTATGACGTCTAAATCCTTGGCCTCTTCATCCATGATTATCACCTTCGACATACTCTTTTTTGTCACTGGAAGGTTATTCATAGATTTGTTACCTATTTTGTTGATTCGGAATACGATTATAATGGGCTTGATGACCGTCGTGATTTCTATCGTCTCCATGAAGCTGAGTAATTTCCAATGTCAATCTAGTGATTGATGTCTGCAAATCATGCAATACCTACTAGTTATCACGTCGAAAAATTTCAAAATCGACTTTTGAAAGAGCCACTCCCTCACGCTCACCGTCACTAGAGAGGTTGCCATCGTTTTATGAGTTAGCCATCGAACACTTCTTATTGTGTTTACTTTTAGTCAGTAATTGCTATTGCATTTTAGGATCCTTCAATTGGGGGTTGCTGTCCTAATGGTAAAGGAGCAATAATGATTCTACGTATAAATTGATACCTATCTCTCAATGGATAAAACACATAATAATTAATTAAACTAAGTCATTCGATGATATCTCTTACCAGTCGCAAAAAGTCAGCTTAAACAGATATTTATAGGGACCGCTTGTTTGTATGTTCTACATTCATATGAATGGTGAAAATTTCAAACAACTGAGAAAAGCAAATACAAATTGGAGTTGGTTTAAGATTAAACTTTAATTTATCTAAACCACATAATTCGGATAGATTTAAAGTTGATATGATTATAAACTTAGGCAGCAATACATCAGCTCAGACCCACATAGGTACGGCAGGTCGGTTCCAATAAAAGAACATATTTTGTAATAGTTATTTTATTTAATCTAATTTATTGCTTAGTTTTTAATGCCATTTGTATATTATTTCTTTTGCTTTTCTTAAAAAATATTTGTTATTAATTAGTTTTGAAGCACGTGAAGAGTCCCATGTCGGTCTTTTACAGACAAGAGTCACAGGGACTAACGCACGAGCGGCGTGGTGTGATTACTAAATAGCCATTATACTTTTTCCTTTATTACAAAATAGTATTTTGCTTTGCTTGAAGAATAAAGGGGCTTAAACGTCAAAAGAATAGAGCGTGCTAGCTTTCATTATATGACTAGAAAACCCCTCTCTTTCCTCGACAATTACACAACATGGCACTGTGCTTTGGTATTGCGTAAAATACCCCTATTCTAATCTCTAATCACGATGGGGTTGACGTTGCCTCTTGGACTGAAATATCAAAACTAGCCTCATTCTTGTCTTTTGGTAATAATTGTTACAGAGAGGCTATCAGCTGGCAAAGGGTGTCCAAAGTCTACAGGCGTAGGCGTGAGTTTTAGGGCAGATTCCACATCCGATGAAAACGATGCAAGATGGCAGCATGTGAGTGCCTATCTGGACCTTCTATTGTGGGCCCACCAAGAACAGGGTTCTTTTGTTAAAACCTAGGGGCCGAGGCTCATGCTTGACCCTACTATATGTCACATTAGGGGGGTGATATCCTCTGCGCTGCCCCTCTTTGCGACGCTTGCGAGCCGAGACAGAGGGGGGGAATCAATTCACTTTTTGGGGGTGAAGTGACAACTCTAAAAGTGAATTGATTCCCCCCCTCTGCCTTGGCTCTTGTGCGTCGCAGAGGGGGGTGTTGCAGAGGATATCAGGCCCACACCTTGGGTGGTAATGGGACTTGCTTAGTCCACTATGAATGGGTTCATGTTGCCCATCAGGTCCCCAAATTTTGGTTCCATGTCAAATGAGCCTGGCCCATTTTGACTTTAATACCCATCTGTCCAATTTCCACATAGGGATTTTTTTTGGGTAGGCCCATGGGCCTACTAACTGCTGTATCTAGTGCAGGACTCACAACATGATGGGAGAGGCATACGACTGCGGACAAATGCTGCCGGTGCTGTAACCACCAGGACATGGGAGCATTGGGTGCATGGGGAATTTAATGGCCCACATCAGCAATATGTTCTTTTTGAATTCATCACAGTTGAATAGTTGAACAAATTTTTACAGCTTAACAGACAGACTCACAGGATCTTGTAACAATTTTAATTTTTGAATAGAAAACCTCCAAGTCTGGTCCATCGATTTGTATGTCCTGATCCTCAAAACATGTGTATTTGGCAGCCAAGGCCTTCAGTCATAATTATAAATTTGATGCAGTGTTAGGTTAGGATTGCTTCTTTTTTTTGGGTAAAAGCTTCTTTTCTTTTAATAATGTCTAAATTGTATCATTTTATTTTTTGATGATAAGCTGGGTCTCGGCAAGATTCTTACCAGATATATTTGTAAAGGAACCATTACAATTGTAACGTTTAAAGCCCATCTCATTAGGGCTATGTATGGGCTCGGTGCAGGCCCGCCTCGGTAGGCCAACAAAATTAGGCTGGTCTTAGCCCCAAAACCCAGGCATTAAAGTCTGATCACAGCCCAATATAATGTTATGAGCCTTGGTCTGGCCCAAAGGCCATAAATGTATTACAAAAGTTAATGTTTTTTTATGAAAAACAAAACCCATATACATACCTTACAAAGCTTTGAGCCTCAGGTCTTGGGTTGGGTTGTGCATGGCTGAAGTGTAAGCTCGGGCTTAAACTTGGGCCCAGGGCCCTATTAGGCCTAATTTGGGCCAGGCATTTTCAGGCCAATTTTGGAATGGGCCGATCTGGGATTGGGCAAGCCTGGCCTTGTGTGCCGTACTGCCATTCTTACATGGCATTGATGGCATCTTGAATCCTTCATTTCACCAATCACAACCATCATCTTCTCGTCCCATGGGACAAGGTTCTTTGTTTCCTCCGTCACTTAGTCAGATTTCTGATTCTTACTTTAATTATAAGTGGAAATTTTATCAACAGGGTCCAGTCTTGGTTCATTGCTTTCATCATGATTCTTTCCGGCTTTAGCACTATTGCAGATCACACCACATGTTTGTTTTATATAATATCTACATTTATGCATTTATTGTTGTCGATTTAGCATGTCACCTGCTGAAGGATGTTCTGGCAATAAGCTTTTATGGTACTGAAATTATAAATTCTTAGGTTTTAGCGTTTTCATGGTTTTAAGACTCACAGACACTTTTTCATCACAGACCATTTGTTTCCAAAGACTTATCTTGTGGACAAAAAATGCTTAGGAAAACTATGATTGAAACTTTATAGAATGACAATTAGGAACTTGTGATGTTAATGTTTCTCAAAAGTTTTTTGCTTCCTTGTCGTTTGTGTTTGAAATGAAATCAAGTTAATTAGTTTCTTGATTTAAATAGGAGTTTGTTAGTTAGATTAACTAAAGTCAAAGTTAAGAGATTGTTATTTGTTAGGTTTCTTGCAATGCATCTCTTTTATGTAACCAGTTAAATTTTATGTGAGTTGGTCTTTAGACCATAACTCAATCATTTTTAGGTGGACCATAGAACATCAGTTGATGTATCGTTGAAATAGCTGGGAGATTACTTCATGGCTATTTTTAGTCAATACTATTTCATTTAGTTTCACATTGTTAGAACAATAAATAAGTGCAGTAGTTGAATTAGTTTATGGTCAGTTGCAGAATATTGCATAAAGGGTATATTGAATGTGCAATTAATCCCCATTTGTATTGTTTCAATTCATGTTCTAACATCTTAAAACTTGTGGTTCTACTTGTATTGCAAATATATATGTCGATTGCAAGTCAGATGTGTGTAACATCTGATAGGATTCAGGTTCAACTCCTTTCTCATTATAGGCTCATAATCATCACTTTTGGTTAATAGGGTCCCACACTCCTTGACTATCACTTAGGGCTGTCAAGGATCAGATTTTATATCCGAAATCCAAGGAATCTGATTCGAATTCGATTTGAAAAAAAGCAAATTCGGAATCATCTATATCCGATTTGAAAAGTGCATATTCGAATCATAAACGAATCAAATTTGGTATAACCTACATCCGCTAAAAAAAAATCTGTCCGAAAAAAATTTGAAACACAGGGCAACAAAGAAATTAGTACACCAGACCCTTTCCCATTATTAATGTGTAATACAACACTGAGCGTTGGATGATTTAATCCAACAGTTACAACTCATACCCCGTCATATAAAAGCCTAACCCTAATCTCCCCATCTCTCTTTCCCTTCTCAAATTGCAATGCAAGCATCGCCATCGCTAGCCTTCGTCATTGCCGTCGCCGTTGCCAGGTAATGGTCCTCTGTCTCCCGCGTCTCTCTTCCTTCTCACTATCTTCTCTCTCTCCCTCTCTCTCCTGCATCTCTCTTCTCTTCGCTCCCTTTCTCTCTCTCTCTCTTTCCATCTCTCTTTGCTCTATTTCTCTCTCTACCTGCTCTTTCCCTCTTCAGATCTCTCTCTCTCTCTCTCTCTCCCCCATATGCTCTCTCCATCTCCCTCTCTCTCCCTCTCTCTGTCTTTGTCTCTCTCTTTCCCTCTTTGGATCTCTCTCCATCTCTCTCTCTCCGACTCTCTCTCCCTCTCTCTCTCTCTCTTTCCGGCTCTCTCTCCCAAGGTGAATTTCAAAGTTGCAGGGTTGTTATGTTTTTGTTCTGTGACCATCACGGGCTTGATTGGCTTAATCTAGTGTTTTTGAATTTTTTTTTTTTTTTTTAAAGAGGTTACACTAAAAATGTTTTAGCCCAAACCAAACCAATCGCTCTGTATTAAGGGAATATTGAGATCCGATTTTCTTTTCTTGTTTTCCATCTTTATTTCTGGGTAAGTGGAAAATTGAGGGAATTTCTCACAATGTTGAGAGATGACGCACACCATTCAAGGGGCATGTGTACTAGATTTCATAGGTCAAAATTAACACTCAATTAGATCATTGCAAACACTTGAACTGCAATTGCACCTTCTGATCTCCCAATTGGGATATCAAATTATTATAATTATCATAATTATTTTATTTTTCCAAATATTATTAATTTCTTATTTTATATATATTTATTGTATGTTTGCATGTACATGCATATACTATTACACATGCATATCTCAAGCAAGAAACCTATATAATTATGATCTTTAATCTTACTAGACCACATAATCTCATCCCTTGAGAAGGAAACAGACTAGCCAATATAATTTCTAAGAGTATGATACTGATTTTTTTTTTTTGGGTAGTAAGAATATGATGCTGATTACTCACAACATTATTGAGTTGTGATGGTAAAAGAATATTCCTGTATATGGTTCAACAATATTCTTCTTGTATTATAATTTAATGTTTTCTTTCTATGTAAGCATGTAATTAGGGATTTCTTGCAACTCCATATGTTTTATAATGTATATGGGTGTTGATTTGGGTGTCTTGTAAATGGGGAGCACTTTTATAGTATGTTCAAATAATGGCATTACTACAGCTTTTCTATCATACCATATATTGCATATGTTTTTTTATCTTTGTAAATTGTTTGTTTTGTGCTTACATTGAAGTAACTACTTAGCATATGAATTATGTTTATTTGACATTTGCAAGTTTAATTTTGTTATGGGTACCTCGAAGTAACTTATTTGAGATTTGCAGGTGTGGAGAAAGTTTTTAAAGATAAAAGAAAGTGGGGAAGGTCATTATTGATAAATTACGAGCAATTGAAATTAACAAACTTGAAAATAATTGAATTTTCTTGTGGTATGTAGTTATATATATATATTTTTTAACTTTAATTTGGAATGGTTGATACTTTATATATATATATATATATATATATATATATATATAATTGTAAATGAGGAGGATGTTTTTAATGGGAGACACTTGATTGTAGACTCCCTTTGTGGAAAAATATGGGGCCTCCTAGTATTGTTTGTACTTGTATATATATATATATATATGTGTGTGTGTGTGTGTGTGTGTGTGTGTGTGTGTATGTG
>JAOXJP010235068.1:0-10062 GCA_025762735.1 Platanus orientalis
CTTCAAAGCTTCTTTAACTTCCGTCACACTAATCCTACGAAGATATCTATGATCTCTACTCTCTCTTACGTTGCCGATTTCTAAACCGACATTCCCTACATGATCCTCATTTAACAAGACACTGGAGTCCCATCTTCCAATTTTAGGATGAACAAGACATAGAGGCTTGGAATCCCATCTCCCACGTTTTAGAATAAATGAAACACAATGATGTTTGTTAGACCTAGCATGAGTTATACATAAAACTTTGAGATGAAACAGGTTTTATACAATTACCTATAAAGATGAGAACTTTCCCATTAAGAAACTTATCATGATAATGTTTCCCAGATCAATAATTCAGCTACCAACACTTCGAGTAAGGGATCCAGTGACATATATTGGAGCAACATTTAACTTAGAATTCAGCAAATCCACTAATGTAAAGTATATATATAATTCATGGAAGAGGACAGCATACCAATTGAAGAACCCCCACATTCAAATAAAAAGTAAAAAGTAATATAGAAGTAACTCAACCAGTATTATAAACAAATGATACCTCGGGTGGCACTCCAACCGAATCCTCCATAAGATCAGATGTTACTGAAGAACTGGCTACAGGATATCTATCCAGCCCAATCCTTTCAGATTTCAACTCTGAGTTCTGTTGTCTTTCAGAATCCAATCTTCTAGACTCTTCACCACGTTTGATCACCCGAGGTGGAAAACCTTTTGAGTTCAATTCATTGTCTGAATGCCATCCATTAGCTTGTGCACCAGAACCTAATTCCTCATGGCCATGGTCTAAATCTTTGACACCTTCCTCATGATCAAAGAAGCAATGAGATGTTTCCATTTTATCGTAGCTTGAATCGATCTTATTTAGAAAATGTTTATTCATGTCATCTGCATTCCAGGACAAGTCCCTGCCCGAAGTTGAAGGAGAAGCTGAATAAGGTAGCGAAGGTGAACCTGAAACTTTACGTATTAGACCATCTGAAACCCCTTTGAACTGGCGAACAATATCATCCATGGCATCATCCACATTAACTGTTGAATGAGAAAAAGAAAAAGAGCATTAATATGGACAAGCAAGAAGATAAATTACTGTTTAACAAATAAAGGATAAGTCTTACAGAACATTATAAGCAAATAGAGGATATAATATAGCATATCACAACCACATAAGAAAATAAGGTGCACACAATATATAGCTTCCATTGGAAAACTGAAAGTGACGAAGAACTCAGCTACCGAGCTACGGATCACAGTGGTTTCTTCTTCTTCTTCTTCTTCTTATGATTGTTCCACACTAAGTAACCAATGCATGGAGTGCGGGCAGGGAGCACCAAATTTTACAAGCTCCAAGAGTTAGGAATGTCTCTAGAGCATGTGCATCCTCATGGGCCTGCACAGTGTGTGCGTGAGTGTGTGCAACCCATGGGTAATTTGTAAATTATATAGTAATGAGTATTTAGTATGGTTGAACAAAAATGAGTTAGTAGTATGAATGACTACCAATATGAATAAGTACTTCTGGTAAATTAGATATTCCTCGAAAACTTCAACAAAAAAAAATCAGAAACATTATGACTGAATTATGGGTTTGGATATAACCATGAGTTACAAATTGATCAATTTGAAAACAAGGGATTCTATCCTTTATCTCTTTTCAAGATAAAGACGAGACGTGATGTTGTCACTTTCCTATCAATGACAAAGGAGAGAGGGGGTGCACAATTTTGTTTTGTGTTGGTGGGGAAGAGTAAAGGATTTCGTTTCTCTTTTTTTCTTTCCTTTCAGAGAATTTTATCTCTCTATACTCCCTTGTGGGTCGGTTCTTCTCAGCCCTGTTTGCAGAAAGGTCCTTTTCATTTCTTTATAAATAAACATGTTACCCACTACACACACACACACAAACAGAATGGTGTGAAGGAGAGGTACTGCCCTATATTCCCTATAGTTCTCTTTCCCAAATAATAAGAGAGAACAAATGACAAAACTTCAAGAGCACCACTGTAATTCTGAATAACCCTGCAAATTTTGTTGATAAGAGCCATAAACTTCGGACTTTTTATTAAGTAATTTGAAAGATTATTGTGTGAGAAAATCTTGGCATAATTAATGAGAAGTGGATTGTATGATAGTTCAAGGTTCTGCAAGTAGGGTAGTTTGTAAAGATTTTGGAAATTCACTATAATTCACAATATCTATGAACCTTGGATGCCAACGAAGAGAAATTTGCCCCAAAAAAGAACAGTATGTCCAAAGAGAAATAACGAAGTTATGATACGGAGGAAGTAAATGGACTAGAAATTGAACAGAGATACAACCTCAACTCGCAACGATTAGGGAATGTAGACCTGTGTTGATGTAACTTACCAATCAAAAATTAAGAACCACTCTTAAAATTTAAGATCATGGTTCTGATATGGCTTCAACCCTGAACCACAGAATTATACTCCAAGAGTTGGGTAGGCAGCCATAGGAGTGGTTCTAGGCTTATCATTCTAACAATTTAGCAGTGGAGAACTTTAGTTGGTGTTGTTTTTCAGAGGCATGGAGCATTTCAATGTCATCAAAGAAGAGTTGTTTATTTCAGACAGCAGTTAGAGACATCCAATTAAAAACCACTTAACTATCGAGAACTGCAAGTTAGAAACTTGACACATCCCAAGATTCTTAATAAATGGCAAAGGTGAATCCACCAAAGCCCTAGGTTGACATGTGTTGAGACGCCTCCAATCTTGGGAACCCATGGATGTCTTTAATAAACTTGACATGTGTTGAGACCTCCAATCTTGGGTGTGCTCTTAAAATCTAAAGACATTCATGAGTTCCCTTTCAATAACACATGTTGGGGAATATGTGGGCTTTGACACCGCGCAATCTATTTGTCTTGCAGGTATTCTTCCCCGATAGGGAGCAGCTTGGTCCAATAACCACCAATCTCATACATAGTTATGGGGCTCAGTGCACCATTATCTCCACCTATCTTAAGCCTAGAGATGAAGATCTTCCTTCTACCATTAAACGATTGATTTAGATAGCTTTCGTTTCCTCCAAGTTAGCTTTATTTTCAAAGATAGTTGTGAGAGACAAGATACTAGCTGCCAACCATCTTACTCATAGGAGAAATCTCCCTCCACACTTCAATTACTTGCCATCCATAATGCAGAGAAAACTATCAACCTCCCATTTATCCATTGTTCCTTCACCACTGCTGTAGATCCAAATGATATGAATGTATTGGAGAGTTTGGTTACAGATGCCTTCTAGAAAAAAGGTATACATCTTTTTGCGTTTCTTCCTTCATCTTTTTGTTAGATAGTACAGCTATAAAGGAATCATGAAGACAAAATAACATCAGGTTCACAAGCCTTTGAAAATATATTATTTTATGTCATCGAATTGGCCACAATATCTAAGGAAAGGATGTCCTTCGTCAACTTAATCACAAATGGAAAGAGATGCTGACCAGCAGTCCTACTAAATGGAATCTGGCCAACTTAAGATGGTTGTTGCCAGAATAAAAGAGAATCAATGAAGCAGAGTAGGGAGAACCTTTTTTTTTTGGTAATGAATAGTAGAGAACCTTTAGAAATGCCTATGTATCAGTCTTGAAATCTTCTTCATCCCCGTTCGGTTTAATGATAGTAATGAGGCAGGGAACTCTTTCTCTTATTGAATGATTTAAGATTTCCAAATCCCATTTTCAGGTCTTATCATCATTTTGAGGGAATTCTTACAATGCCCTTAATGTGAAAGGCATTGGATCCCTGTAGTATTCCTATGAGGGCAATGGAACCGCACACACATAGGCATCTTTTGGGGATGAATTTCTTAGGTTTCTCCTTACCTTATTTAATAATTCCTTCATAATCAATATGAGAAAATAAATTGTCTCAAACTTTATCAATCAGACCAAATAGTGAATGTTATTAACGGAAACTATTTATAACATATAAAGAAAAACACCCTTCCCAAAAAAAATATGTTAGGTTGATCCATCAGGTAAAGTTTGAGTATTATACATTCTCATCCTAATACCAAATGAAAATCCAGAAGTAGGAAATTCCTTGAGAAGATGAAAACTTTAGGGAAACTAAGGTCCAACCACACAAAAAAGGTGGCAGTTAGGGAGTTCAATATTCATTGTAGATAAGAGAATAGGAAAAATTGACTAACATAAGTGATGCTGAATGTTAAACAACCCAAACTCAAATTTGATGAGCTTACACAGAGGTTTTTTTTTTTTTTTATGATGAATAACGACTTTATTGATAAGAAAAGAAGGGAACACATTAAAAACAGAGAGAGAGAGAGAGAGAGAGAGAGAGAGAGAGAGAGAGAGAGAGTAAAAGTACAACCTGAAAATGCTACATGAGATACAAATCATTCCGCATAGAACAAGAAAGAAGATAAGAAGGCCAATCTCTCAAAGACCAATAAGAGAACCTGTTAAATTCCTTTGTGACCATCACCCAAGAAGCCACCTCAAATAAGCTCAACTTCCAAGGGACTTCCACAACTTCCAAAGGGGACTTCCGCAAAACTTCAAAAGTTCTTCTATTCCTTTTCTTCCAAATGCCCCCCAACAAATTCCATGCATGATACTACTCTAAAAACACTTGTCACGAGGACCCAAGAAGCCTCCACACCACTAGTAAACAAGATCAATCAAATGGCCCTATCATTATAGAGATATTCCTGACATAAAATAGGTTCATATGACCCATGAGAATTCACAATGGATCATAATATGATCTCCTGATTCCCCATTTTTCATACAAAGAATGCAAATATTTGGATATAACGACATATATTCCCCAGTTTTAATGGCAATGATTTTCAATGTTGTTATTTTTAGGTTAATCTAGGTTAGTTCTTGTAAGTCAGTTTGGGGTTTTTTATTTTTAAAAATTAATATAGCTATTACATTGAAATCGCCACCCACAACCCATGGCCCAACCCACTGAGTTTTGATCGATAGTAAATCATCCCAAGAACTAGACCGAAGCTGTGGCCTACAAGGACCATATACACCTGATATCAATCATTCAAAGCCCAAAGATAGTTCCACCAACTTGATCGACACCGAGAAATTCCCCACAAACTCATCCACATTCTTAATTTTAATTGGATCCCATGCAATCACAATCCCTCTAAAAGTCCCAACTCCTAGAAGATCGCACCCTTCAGACAACCTTGGCCCAACCGAATTTTTCAAAAGGTGAGCATTCATAATCTCTTTCTTTGTCCCTTGTAAAATTATGATAATCGGATTGTATTCGAATAAACACTCCCACACTAATCTCTTCTTCTTAACACCACCCAACCTACGGACGTTCTAAGATATAATCTTCATGGAGAAACACATTTCTTACCTCGGTTGGTCCTCTTGACCCCCTTGTTGTTGTCCACATTTTCTTTCTCTTTCATATCCCACTGCAAATTCCGAAGTTCTCTCAAGCCTTTCCCACTTTTTTTTGTTGCCCCAATGGATCCCCCCTCAACTTCTTGTATCTAATTTGACAACCTGACTTCCAAGCCCTCTTTATTGTAGATTGATAACCCTAGTCTTTCCAACATTATATATACACCTCTTTTCACCGGTATGCTTCTATATCTGCAATACTTGTCATTATCGCTATCACCCTAGGAAGACCCTAGTCCACAGTTCCCCATTTTATCCCATACACTCACATCACGGCATTCCACAATATCCTCAAAACTATGATTAGCCCCACTGGAGTTGGGATAGTTGGGATTATTGCAGCGACCAGACAAAGAGACAGGTGAAGCAGATAAACGAGAACAAAAAGAAGACATAGGAGAATTCGAAATAGAATTAGCAACGGAATTAGGAGTACCTGAGTTTGATGAAGAGTTACGATAATTTGAATTTGGAGTCCCACTAGAGCTCCACCCTTCCTGTGCGACTTCTACCATGTCTAGTCCCATCGAATCCTGAGAAGGGATCGAAGAGATGTCCTGAGACGAATCTTCATAGGTAACCAATCTTTGATCATGATCAGGGGTGAAAAATTCATGAGGTAGCATCACATCCCCCTTCACATCTTCCTCTTCCGTCATGTACTCATCTTCGGTAGACTTTGTATCCTATTGGGAATTCCCACTTTCTGATTAGGAGCCACAAATGTTCCCCTCCTAGTCAATGCGATTCAACCCCAAACCAAGCAAATCATTACCATTGGATGTAAGATCCTCAGTGGCTATGGTCGTCAACGACTCCACAACATGCGATGCAGCCCTGGGGAGGAAGGAGGGAGTGACCATTGACTCCATGGAACCCCCTACCGTCGGCGGAAGTGTTAGAGAAACAAGAACAGTGTTGGAGGCAAAACTATGGTCCATATTGATGGTGTGTACAGCAGGTGATATCCCCTTAAGTGGTACGTTGCTACTGTGAGTACCTCCAACCATGGCATTCCCAGTTGTTCCCGCATTTGTCGTCTTGATGGCCTTGGACAAAACCACTTCAAATACTTCATCTATCGTCCTGCAATATGTGCGAGACTCCAACACTTCTCCAACAGTCTTGCTCTGTTATAAGCTCGAGGAAGAGCTCCCTTTGTTTCCCCCAGAAGAGATGGGAATCATCGCACCGCCCCTGTAGTTTTGCGAATGATAGTCATATTGTCCGTTGCTCAATCCTTGTAGTGATATGTGTGGGCCTAATTCTCCATTCGTCACAGGCCCATTTATTGATTCTAGTCCACCATGCTTTAGGCCCGAAGCCCTATTTTCATGGTTGTCCTACCCATGGGCCACAGATAAACCCGGTTTAGGCCCAGGAAATTTTGCTTTCCACACCTAGGAAGAATTGTGTGGAAAGTCTAGAGTGTGTGGATTTGAAAGTCTAGAGTGTTAAAGTTATATATACATTTTGTAACTAGAATTTTATTATTGATTATTAATGAATGAATGGAAATTACAAGCGGTTATTGATCACTAAGGCTATCATTGATCACGCTTAGGAAATCCCCAGAACAAGAAAAACCGAGTCCCGTGCACCAAAGTCATGATCGATCACCAAGAGTGGTGATCAATCACCAACGCCATGATTGATCACTAAAGAGCATAAATCCTGAGAAAAATCCCCCTCGGAATTTATGCCAACACGTGATTCATCCTGTTTTTGTGTGGGACCCACAAGTGATAACCATAAACCTTATTTTACCTCATGTAGAGATAAAATAACATAGAAATAAGGAAAGATAGAAATAGGGGAGAATTTTGGAAACTTTAAAAAAAGGGAAGAACTTTTTGTCTCTAAGAGCAAGGTGAGTCCCAAAAGCTTACATCTAGTTTAGTTCATGGTTTATTTTCAGTTTCATCCTATATTCTTATAGATTTGTGGATTTTGACAATGAATCTATCGTTTAATCTTAGAGGAATGACGACTTTCAAAAGGAAAAGGAGTTTTGGAGGAAGATCACCTTGGAAATAAGGATTGAAGTATTTGGTGAATGGATATACAATTTATGCACTCTTCTTCTCTTAGGTTCATAGAAATGTGATTCCTATTTCACATTGTGAAGATTTAAGGTTTAATCTCTCTAGAATTGATTTTTGGATCCTATTATCTTTGGTTTAAGCTTGATTGGAATGTTTCTCTACTCTTTTTTTATGAGTTTTGGAAAATGGTTTTAATTGCATGATGTTAGTGCCTTTATTGGGCAAGTCTGGGAATCTTTACTCTATGTAGGGATGAATTGGAGTTGGATTCTTATGGATTGGATGGTAAGAAAGATTTATTGTGGTGTACCTTGGATTTCCCCTTTTTCCCCTTTGAAATCCTAAATTCATGATCTCTATCCATTTGTTTCATGGTCATATGATTTGTTTTCCATGATTTACATGTCTTTTAGTATGCCTATAGATTCTTTACGTAAGCCTATTGCTCACTTTGGTAGATTCTCTCTACTTCATGTTAATCCATGTTTATTCATGCAAATTCTATTGATTCGCATATTAGAATCTTAGAATTTATGTGTTTATATTAGGCTTTGCATCCATTGGGAGTTTTAACAGCATGAGTATATTTCTTTCACCACTGTTTACCTTGGTATTTTCATGGAGCATTTTATTTGGATTTTTCTACATGAGTTTTGAAACATTAGAGCTATTTGGCTCCATCTTTGGTTGTGTTTGGCATGGAAAGGTTTTATATCCCACGGAATTTGATATGTCCTTAATTTGAGCCAAGCATCCTCATTCATGTTTTGGTTTTGGCTTCATACATGAGAATGGCATCTTCAATTTTAGACTCTTTATGAGATTGGGTATATGGACATCTCTTGCATAGCATACTTAAATAGTAGTTGCATTATTTTATATAAGCATGGATTTGATAGTTCGGTTTTGGACATTTGGATTTGACATGATACCCGTATGAAGGGATTGCCCTTTTAGGCAAGGAGACCCCTATGTAAGTTGGTTTTTATGACCCCCAGGGACCTTGCCACTGGGTCACATCAATAGGTGAAGGGGCACTAGTTGCTCAGTGATTCCTTAGGTAACCTGCTGTCGGGTCACATCAATAGGCGAAGGAACACTAGTTGCTCAATGATTCCTCAGGTACCCTGTTGCCGGGCCACATCAATAGGTGAAGGGGCACCAATTGCCTAGTGATTCATCAGGTACTTTGCTGCTAGGTCACATCAATAGGTGAAGGGGCACTAGTTGCCTAATGACTCAAGTACCCTACCGCCGTGTCACATTAATAGGCCAAGGGGCACTCGTTGCCCAGTGATTCTTCAGGTAACCAATCACTGGGGTGAAGACGGATATAACACCCGTTGGTCTATATGACCCCCTTCAAGAAACCAATCACTGTGTCACATAGTGGCCCAACATTCGGTTTTGGATTTGTCGGAGACCCCTTGGGATTATTTGTATTCGGATTTGGTATTGTGGGTTATTTTGCATTCGGATTTAGTATTTGTCGAAGACCCCTTCTTGGGATTATTTGTATTTAGATTTGGTTTTGTCGGAGATCCAACATGAGTTATTTTGCATTCGGTTTTGATATTTGTCGGAGACACAACATGGGTTATTTTGTATTCGGTTTTGATACTTGGTGGAGACCATTATGGGTTAGCATATAGCATATGCATAGTTTAGTTTGATTTTATTTGGAACCCATATGGTTATTTCGGATCATAAATATATTTTGAATCATTGTAAGGATACTTGTACAACACTCTTATTGCACTAACATACGCACTTTGGTTCCTTACTTTGTCTTGATTCATCTTGTCAGCTATTATGCTACTTTGGCCTATCTTTTGTGTTAAATAAGTTGTATACCCTTTCGTTGAGCCCGTCAAGCTTACCCAAATTTGACACCACCTTACATATTGAGATTTGGAGGTTGAGACGCAAAACTAGCCCTATGAAATGCAAAAGAGGAGTTAGATTGGGCATCTAGCCCACAAATCATCTTTGTTTCTTTTTATATTTTGGACGTTGGCCATGGGACGTGTACATATATTTTCATTAGGAGTTGTACCCACTTTTGGATGGGGCTTTGCACTTTATTGTTGGCTCGTTGAGAGCCTTTATGCTTGATAATAGATATATGAACCCTTTGGTTAGATGTGATTGTAATTATTTCTGTTGCATTATGGGATCATTGATTAGTAGAAAGATTCCACTACACTTAATACTATAAATGGTAAATGATTGAGTAATCCGTGACCTTATGGAATGGACAAGATACGTACTTTTATTCCACGGTGATATGCGATTGATAACAACAACAACAACCTTATCCCAACTATTTGGGATTGGCTACATGAATCCTGTTCTGCCATTCCACTCTATTTAGGGCCATATCTACCATTAAATTACAAGCTACCATGTCCCTCTTTACTACTTCAACCCAAGTCAATTTTGGCCTTCCTCCAGTCCTTCTAGCACCTTTAACTAGCATCATCTCTTCATTGGCATAGTCATTGGTCTTTGTTGCACATACCCAAACCATCTCAATCTACTTTCCCTCATTTTATCACCCATTGGTGCTACACCTAAGCTCCCATGAATGGATTCATT
>JAOXJP010235069.1:0-24073 GCA_025762735.1 Platanus orientalis
GAGTATGGGTTGTTTCTCGTTTCCTATCACTTCTATTTCTACATTAACTCCAACTTTCAATTAAAGATAATTTGTAGAAAAAACTCCTATTTTCATGTTAACTAAGACTGCAATTAATGACGCGCCCATTTTTGGATAACTTGGGAACCAGGACTTTTGTACATCCATTCCTAACAGAATTTTCTTATTTTAAATCCTAAGCTAATTAAAAAAATTAAAGAAAAGAAACTTTGGGTTTGGTCATCCCAGTATTTGGTAACAGTTGACACTTCTCTTGAGTAACTCTGGGCATAGGTACTGTCCTATGTGGAGACACATATATATCCACAATGCTAGGTTAGCAGGCTGACTTTTATGTGTCAGTCAATTGGGCTTCTTAAGCCCAAAGTCAACCCAATGGTTTCTCGGGTTGGGCTACTATAGGCCCTGCATCAAGTTCATTTTTCCCATTTCATTTCTTGATATATATTGACAAAGTGCATGTGTCCATACACAGGGTTCAAATATAATATACAACGGCTAATAATCAAATCCATAACTTGAAATTTCCTAGGTGATGCCAGAAAAGCATTTAAACATTTTATATTTCGGCTTTATCATTATCATAGGTGATGCTGGAATGCCTCATGGATTTGGTGGAGCAATGGAGTGGCGGTATTAAGGCTTGAGAGGACGAAGGGCAGTGGAAGCTATTTTACATGGAGATGGAGTTCTATGGGGATTTTGGAAAGAGAGAATGATGTAAAATGCATGTAAACATGATAGCATGTAGAGATCACAGGAAAATTATCCAAAGTAAATATAACCTACGTTCCTATTCTCAGTCATACTCAATTAAAGTATCAAAACGTAATCAGCTATGGCTCACTTAATCACACCCTCAATTAAAGAACTTATAAAATACTCAAAACAGAATGTAAATATATGCTAAACCCAACATCAGAATTAGAAAAAAAAAACCAACATCAAAGAACCATGAAAGGACCTTTAGGACAGAAATAACATAATCCAGCAGCAAATAAAGATATAAAAATATAAATTCTGGTTTCAGGATATCAAACAGTACTCGTTGAGTATCAAAATAGTCCATCTCAAGGTCTAACTCTGCAGAAATATTAGGGATTCTAATGCTGCTGCAGGAATTAACAAAGTACAGGGATTCAGACCTGTAGTTATAACCGCAGGCAGGGGTTTATAAAAGAGATAGCTCAGGTCAGGTTCTGAAAGGCCGCAGGGCTTGAATTCTAATTCTCAAACAGCAGCAGAAAAACCTATCAGATCAGGGCTGTCAGGCATTCAAGAACCAGAGAATCCTGGTCTAAACACAGCATAGGTATTCAACACAAAAAGAAGAATGGATTATGAGCAGTAGATATATAACTGCAGGTTAGGGTTCTTGCCAGAGAATGCCTGCAGCAGTATCTATAAAGATTGGGATAGAGGGTTCCAAAAAAAACCCAGAAATTCTGGTAATAGGGATCACATGAGTTACTATATATCATCCAGAAAATTATAGACTGACAGAACAGCAAGGCTATGGAGCTGAGATCAGAAAATCTTGGGAAAGACAAGAAAACAGCAAAGGGGTATTTTGGATAAGAGGCATAGGGTTTTCAAGAATTGGGCCAAAGAAACCAGTTTTCAGCTTTCTTAGTCACCCAGACACCAAGAACATCAAAGAAAAGGAGAAAAGGAGAAAAGAAAGATACTACCTGGTTTGTAGTCTCTCACCACAAAGAACTAAGGTTCTTGGCCTCTCACCAAGGTTGTTTACCCCAAACCCTAGGAATCTCTCCTAGAGTTTTCCAGTCTCTGAAAGAGGAAAGAGAAAAGCAGCCGTGCGCTTCAACTCTTAAATTTTTATTCAATCGATCATTAATGAAAACAAAGTCTAACCCTCCTTATGTCCTATGTCGTCAGAAAAAAGAATAAATAAAACATAAAACAGCAAACTAAAAGGTCCTATAGCAGCATGAATAAATTCTAAGTGATGTCCCGCAAGTGTCCTCCAAGGCCGACCACATGTGGGCCCCACATAGAATCGAACTACTCGAACCACAATGATGAAAGAGCCATCCTCCACCTCTGCTGGTACACCCTAGTAGGGGTGGTATTGACTCCATTACTAGTGAAGTGGGTTCATGGCTGTCGGTGCATAAGGATTTTAAACAGATCTTTGAATGATTTCATGCGAGATTGGGTGTCTTCAATCTTTGAATTAGTGCCCAAGCTAAAAAAGCATGTGACGGTGTGGTCTCCGCATTGTAGTAGCAAAATTAATGGATCTTCATTCCGAAACCCAGGGCATGCAAGTTTTGGATGTGTGGCTAGAGATGGCAATATGAATGTGGTATTTGTGATATGTGGGCCTTTGGGTTGGTATGATTCAACTAAGGCGGAGCTGCTGGCTGTGCTTGAAGGTTTGCAAAGGCTTAAAGAACTTGGCATTAAAGACGGTCCCATGGAAGGTGACTCAAAGGTGGTAGTGAGCTGGGGAAACAGAGTTAACAAGGGATCGTGGCAGCTGGCTCATTATATTCATGAAGTTAGGGCCATCCTTAGAGATCTCAACATGATACTGACACATATTTCTATATCTCAGAATGAAGTGGCCGATAAGCTAGCTAGATGGAGAGTCGAGCAGCAGTTGAAATTTAAAGGAAACCAGGTTCCAGATTGCTAGGGGTTTCTTTGTATTTTATGCTTGTGTTTGGTTGTCCGGTTTGTTGTATTGTATGCATGCATGTTTAGCCGCTTGTTGTATTGTTTACTTTTTCATGTCGCCCGAAAAAGTTCTTTGGTTGGAAAGACCTTTTGAAGAATCTGAAATTCTGGCAGCAGTGTCCTCCATTGCTGAAGACAAGGCCCCGGGACATGATGGATTTCAGTTAAAAGTTTTTCAAACCTTTTGGGAGATCATGGGAAAGTATGTCTCCCCGGTGGTGCAGGAATTCTATGAGAAGGCAGCCTTATGTCGGAGTCCTAATGCAACTTTTGTCTCTCTGATTCCTAAGAAAAAAGGGGCCTCAGAGTTGAAGGATTTCAGGCCCATTAGCCTCATTGGAAGTGTTAAAAAAATCATTGCCAAGCTCCTAACAAAGAGAATGGAGGAGATCATGGGGGACATCATTTCTCCCTCTCAAAATGCCTTTGTAAGAGGGAGACAAATTCTTGACGGGGCACTCATAGCCAACGAATGCATTGATTTCTAGCTTAAGAAGAATCAAAGGGGAGTGGTTTGTCAGCTCGATATTGAAAAGGCCTAAGATCATGTAAACTGGGCCTTTACTGAAGATATTTTGCTTATGATGGGCTTTGGTAGAAAGTGGTGCAATTGGATTAAAGTTTGCATATCTACAATCTCCTACTCAATCCTCATAAATGGATGCCCCCAAGATTTCTTCTCTAGCAGTCGAGGTCTCAAACAAGGTGACCTCCTCTCCCCCTTCCTCTTCAACATTGCAATAGAAGTTCTTAGCAAACTGATGGCCCGAGCTGCTAGCATGGATTTGATAAGGGGATGCACCATTGGATAGTCTGGTCCCTCAATCACATTGCTTCAGTTCGCTAATGACTGTTTGATCTTCCTGGAAGCATCTATGGACTATGTGCAGAATCTGAGAGGTATTCCCTTAATGTTTGAAGGTATCTCTGGTTTGAAGGTGAACTTGTCCAAGTCGAAGTTGATGAGCATTGGGCCTATCCCAAATTCTTCAGAGCTTGCTAGTATTCTAGGATGTCAAGCCTCTTCGCTGCCTTCCACCTTGGCGCCAAATCTAGATCAAAACATATTTGGGACCCGGTTATTGAAAGGTTTGGTCGTAGACTGTCAGCTTGGAAATGTTGTTACTTATCAAAAGGGGGTAAGTTGGTCCTTCTTAAAAGTGTTTTATCAAATCTCCCCATTTATACATTGTCCCTATTTCAAGCCCCAGCTTCTGTCATCAAATTCCTTGAAGCTATTAGAAGACGATTCCTTTGGGACTCTTATGAGGGTAATGGCAAATACCCATTGGTTTCGTGGGAGAATGTTTGCAAGCCTTTTGAGAAAGGTGGTCTTGGAATCAGATCCCTAAAGGAGATGAACAAAGCTCTTCTTGCCAAAATGGCTTTGGCGATTCACAACGGAAAAAAGAAGCTCTTTGGAGATCTATTGTGGTTGCCAAATACGGAATCCACGAAGGTGGGTGGAGTACGAATGTTCCTTCTAAAGCTTATGGGACCAGAGTTTCGCGTGGTATTTCCAAGGAGGCTTATTGGTTTTGGAGTAGAGTTTCCTTTATCGTTAACTCGGGGGACTCAGTGAGGTTCTAGAATCACATTTGGTGTGGTGGTGTCTCCCTTGCTGAGGCCTACTCGGAGATTTATGCTATTAGTTCCAAGAAAGAAGGATCGGTGTTAGATCATTCATCTTTTAATGGTAATGGCAGATCTTGGAATCTTCACCTGAGGAAGGGGCTCAATGACTGGGAGTTAAGAGGCTACTACTAGCTTAACCCAAAGGCTAGAGTGCATTCGGTTGGATGACCCTTCAGAAGTTGACTCCTTGCGTTGGATTAGAGATAAATTGGGCATTTTCTCAGTTCGGTCTGCCTATGACTCTTTGGATGGGTCTAGCGCCTCCCTTTTCCCAGTCAATCTGATTTGGAAGTCAAAGCTCCCCTTCCAAAGTCTCCTTTCTCCTATGGTTAGTAGGGTAAAGTCCTTACTATTGATAATCTAAAGGTTAGAGGGTTCAACATGCCTAATCGTTGTAGTCTTTGTTGCAGCCATGAAGAATCAGTCCCGCACCTATTCCTCTCTTGTAGACTAGCGGATTACGTTTGGTACTCATTTTTCATTAAGTTCAACATGAGATGGTTTTCTCCCGAAGTCGCGTTCTTTGGACTTCTATTCCCAACCTGATTATCTAGTCCTTGTGGTTGGAGAGGAATAGATGCATCTTTGATGGGCGACCTTCTAATGCCATGAAGCTGCTAGACCGAACCTTGGCCTTCTCTACAGCTGGGTTTCATATCTTCCTTTGTTCAACTCCCTCAAATTCCATGATTGGATTTTTGAGTGGGATAATTTCATTTTTGTTTAGCTGCCCCTCTTGTCTCTAGAGGCTGTATTTTTTGTTCTATCTTTTTTAATATATTCCTTACCTTACCTATCAAAAAAAAAAAAAAATGAAAGACCACATTCATCAACCCAAAAAAAAAAAGTGTGGAGAAGCTCTAACATGTGAAACCCTAGGTGTGCCCTAGGAAAGTTCTTTTTCTTTTCTTGATGTTCCCATTCTCTCTTATCCTTTCTTCTCTCACTTTGAATCCTGTTCCATTAGTTTCCATCTGATTTCTTACAGCAATAAAAAATGTTTGACCTAGCTAAGTTATTTTCTTCTCTTTTTGATCTTCTTATGCTCTCCTACCCATTCTGATCTTACTTTGAATCCTTTTTTATTAGTTTTCTCCTGATTTATTTACAGCAATAAAAGAGCTGTCACTACTGTCCCTTTAACCTCTTCTGTAATCATCCTATCAACACTTGAAAATTGGAATAAACCCAAACAACTACCATTACCCACAGCCACAAAATCCTTTTTCTTGCTACTGCCTCTTTACAAAAACCTAGAAAACCATTATTACTTCATGGAAAACTGTCACTACTGTCCCTTCCACCTCTTCTGTAATCATCCTATCAACACTTAGAAGTTGGAATAAACCTTAAAATACTACAATTACTGATGCGGCAGCTTTGCTATGGCTTGAAAAGAGTTATCCTTTATGGAAGCCAAAGCTTAGATTTTCCAAGAAATCTAAGTGAACATCTTGCTGTCCATATGATTAGGCTTAGTTTTTTTTTTTAATGTTTTTATGAGTTTTAATGGGTTAATTTCATGTTATGTGGTCATAGAGCCAAGTGAGGGAGTTAGTTGCAATTTAGGAGAAATTTTAAAGTTTTTTTTTAATGTTTTTTATTTAAGTTTTATAGGGTTTCTCATACTATCCATACAGCACTAGAGGAGGGGCATTTTAGTCCAAATTGATGTAAAGGCTTATAAAAGGCCTCTAATTCTGTACGATCAGTTTTTTATATTGAATAAAATTTTGAAGGTATTAGAAGCCACAGCTGATCCTTGGTATTAAGTGAGTTGGTTTAATTGATTCTTGCATTTATTTGATCAAGATTTGGTTTCTTGAATTGTGTTCTTTAAATTTTCAGCATATATTAATTTCAAGAATCAATCCTTATTGAATAAAAATTTCCTTTTAGGTTTTGTTTATTTATTTTCTATTGTAGAAGCCAAATGGGATCCTACATCACTTTTTCTTTTAATTGAACTTAAGTGTGCTTGATTGAATGTAGGAATCTTGTTTCTATGTTGTATAAATTCATAAGATCTCTAATTGCACATAAATTTATATGCATCCTGCATCACTTGCTGAGATTCTTGGATGTTAAAAGGCTTTTTTCCCCCATCACTTATTTGGGATAGTCGTTGGACACTAGATATAAGGCTAAGGAAATATGGGGGTTTTGTTATTGAAAATTTTGAAAAAAGGTTAGCTTCTTGGAAAAGGCTCTATCTTTCAAAAGAAGGCACGATGCTGAGAAGTGTCTTCTCCAACCTTTCGGCACTTTCTTTCTCTTCAGTCTTCACCCCTCCCAAAGCGAGAGTGGACAGACTGGAGCAAATTCACTGTAATTTCTTATGGGACACACACTTGGGGGATTAAGAGATCTATTTGGTAGGATGGAATGTGTAGGCTTGTTGCTCAAGGGGGCTTGGATATTTGGCTAGGGATGCAGATGAATAAAGCTGATGCAAGAGCATGTTGTGTCAAGAAGAAGAAGCTTGAAGACCATGATTAGGCCTTAGGAAATTGAGTTGTAAGTTGTAACAAGGCCAAAAAACCTAGTTCTTGGGGTATTTTGGGGTTAAGGGATGTTTATGTAATAAGGCAGTTTGTCAGGGGATTTTACAAATTTAGGGGAGGGTTCTAATTGTAGGAAAGCAAAATTTGGCCATAGGATTTTATGTAAATTAGTGGCTGGACAACACTACTTTTCCCTCTCTTTTTGACTGTTAAGGTCAACAAAATGGTCCCCACATGTGCTGGTCGTACAGTTGGTATTAGAGTATAATAAGGAGTCTTTTTTTTTGTCCAAGTGGGGCCCAACAGTCCTAATCAACAGCCCCTAAAAGTCTACAGTTTTAGGAGTCTTTTAAGATTAGGAATCTTATCTTTTAGAAGTTTGTTTTGTTTAGGAACTTGGTTTTAAATAGAAGCCCTAGAATTCTAGGGATTTGATGAGAGTATAATTCTATTTATTTTAAAATTTTGTAAAGCCTATAAAAAGGCCACATGACATTAAATAAAGGGAGTATTATGAAAAAAGTTTGAATTTAGAAGTGATTCGTTGGGTGTGGTATCCCAATCTTCTCTCCTCTTGGGGTGTCGTATCCCCTTCTCTATTCTCCTCTTCCACGAGTAAGTGGCCCTTTTCTTCTCCCTCTCTTCTCTTCTAAATCGACATCTCTCTCTCCTCTTCTTTTCTTCCTTCTTATTCTTAATTCCCTCTTCTGTTTTATATTCTGCCATTAAAGGCATTACAAGAAACTATCAAGATTCAATCTTGAGTAGTTTTCTTGAACCCAAAATTTTGCACAACCTTTCATAGACCAAAATCTCTTTTCCCTTTTCTGTTTTCACTAAATCCTTTGATTCAAGACCTGAAGAGCATCTATTTTCCACTGTTTGACCAATATGAACACCCTGTTTTAGACCAGTAAAACCGCTAAACATTAGGCCTTCTTCAGGTGGTTACACTTCCCTGTTAAACCCTTATCAGCCAATCAACTTCTGTCCAGACTTTCTTCCATCAAGTAGCTTCATAATTCGCTTATTTCGATATAACACTACTGTTTTACCCCTAACACCTTCCCACGATTGATATACCATCTCTTTTACTAATTCCCCTGTCTTCCCATTGAAACCAGTCATGTCATAACCTGATTTCAGGCCCAGATTTCAGTCCTACCTCACCATAAAATCTGTTCCATAACAGCCTGATTATTTACCCTGTTTAGACCCTTTTTTTCGATAATTACCCTGTTTGGACCCTTATTCAAGACCTTAATCTGTCCAGGATCATACCCCTTTTGAAGCCCTGTTATAAGACCTTTATAATAGCCTATAAACTTGCTGTCCCAAACCCCAGTCCTAATTAAAACAGCTTGTCCTTTCCTCCCTTTTAGACCCCACAAGTACATCCTTTTACAGCCTTCTCTTGATCTTTAAGTCTGCCACAAAAATAAGTACCCTATAATCAATTGATTTCAGTCCTTGATTCTCCACTATCCTACATCAAAAGCCCTTCTCTGTAAATGGCTGTGGAGGTTCGGAAACAAAAGAGAGAGATTTTGGGACCAAGTGATCGAATTGAAATATGGTACCCAAGGTTCAGAATGGGATTGCTAACTTGTGAAAAGGCATTTCTAAAATGTATGATCCTTTTTAAAAAAATGTAGCCTTCAGAGTTGGGAAAGAGAACTTGGTTAGTTTTTGGGAGAAAGTGTGGTGTGGCCAATCTTCTTGAAAAACTGAATTCCCAATCTCATTCAAACTGGCCCATATGAAGGAGGGGACTGTAACGGAGCACCTTATCCGCTCTCTAAATTCCCTCAGTTGGATGATTTACTTACGAAGGCATCTTACCGATTGGGAATTGGGAGAATGGCTATCAATCAAAAAATATATATATTTACAAAATTGGGAGCATGGCTGAGATCTTATTTAAGCTTGAGAATGCTTCGGTGGGAGGGGTGGAAGAGGAGGATAAAAGGATATGGATGTGGGAGCCTCACGGGGAGTTTTCAGTGGCTTCCTTTTTACAGGTATTGAATCCTTGTGTAGAGACTGCCGACCCAACCAGTTTCATATGGAAGTCCAATGTTCCCTCTAGGGTGGCCTTCTTTCTTTGGCTACTTTTCTTTGGGAAGGCTCCACTCGAAAGCTTCTCCAAGCTAGGGATCTTTCATTGGCAAATAGATGTTGTATGTGCCAGCAAGATGAAGAGTCAACAGACCATCTGTTATTGCATTGTAAGGAGGCTTTCTCCATATGGGACTCTATCTTGTGCAGATTCAATAAGGTGTGGGTTATGCGAACCTTGCTGAAGACTCTATTGGTGAAGTGGAGTCAAACTCATGGGGTGGGCCTTTCTCCCTGTGCAGACTGTTATGGAGATGGCTTCCATTTGTGCTTTGTTGGGGTTTATGACTGGAAAGAAACAGCAGAATTATTGAAGGTTTATCATCAATTGAGCACCATCTTCCAGATAAGATCATTACCCTAGTAGTTAATTGGAGCTCAGTGTCTCCTAGCTTTTCATATTTGCATTTTCATGATTGGATTGTATTTGTGTAACATGGCCTTGTGGGGTGTGAATTTCTCTCAGTGGTTAACTTAATAAAATTTTACTTTATCTATCAAAAAAATTAAAAGTGAAGTCAACTTTTTTTTTTTGTTTTTTGATAAAGCAAATTTCATTAAAGAAAAGGGATGAGAGATCCCCAAAGACAAACAAACAGCAGGAAAAGGCTAAGTACAAGTAAAGAAGCTAAGCCACTCCCTTTTCATACTTGCAAAGGAGTACTCACCCGAAAGCGGACAATTTTGACCCCAAAAGCAAACCAAATCCTTAGCTTTCTGGAATACAATAAAAGCCAGTTCTTTGCAGTTTTCAAACACTCTCAGGTTTCGTTCAAGCCATTTTGCCCAACAAACAGCCAGACAAATGAGCTTCCAAAGGATACCTCCATTCTTGGGAACCAGCCACAGCTTCCAAGAATAAATCAAGACATCAAGCTCTTTAGGGAAGACCCACGCCAATCCAATCTCATTGAGGAACAACTCCCAAATTTCAGCCGCAAAAGGACAATGGAGAAATATACGATTCATACTTTCCGCATCTTGAAGGTCAAGAGGACATGCATTAGGGATAACCATACCCCTATTCTGGAGCAGATCAATAGTTGGGAGACGACCTCTAACAGCAGTCCACATAAAAAAGGCCACTTTGGATGGGATTCTATACCTCCAAATATCCAAACAAATAGGCTCCACTCTTTCCCCAATCCACCTAGCCTCTCTACAAGACTTGGAAGAAAACTTACCATCCCTAGATGAAGTCCACTGCAGCAGGTCATCCATATCCAATCTCAACCTATGATGATCAATTAGGCCCAAAAGATTAGTCATACTATCAAGTTCCCAGTCATTCAATCTTCTACGCAAATCAACATTCCATACCCCACCCTCCCCCACCGGGACCCAATAGTCCCTCACCATGGTATCCATGTCCCACGCAAGACTAAACATAAGAGGGAACTCCAACATAAGAGGATTATTAAAACACCAATGATCTTTCCAAAACAAGGTTTTTAAACCAGAGCCTACATCAATCTTTGTGGTTTTTTTAAGTCCTCCAATCCATTCATAATAGCTCTCCAACAACCACAGTCGTAAGGAAGGACAGGCATCTTTGATTCCCACTCATTCGCAAGGTCATATTTATTAGCAATAACTTGCCACCATAAGCTTACAAGCTATTGACCAAATCTCCATAGCCATTTGGATAAAAGTGTCTTATTCATGTCTCTGATCCAATTTATACCCAGACCTCCAAATTTCTTTGGCTTGCAAATATCTGCCCAAGCAACCAAAGGCATTCCATCACCTTGAAATCCCTTGCCCCACAGAAATACCCTTTGGCATTTTTTGATTTTCTTTTCCACCGACATTGGGAGGGAAAGCAAAGAGAGGTAATTAGTTGGGAGACTTGCTCGGAGTTGATCAACACTACCTTCCCTCCTTCAAAGAGAAAGCTCCCTTTCCAACCAGCCAATCTCTTATGAATGTGAGATACGACAGGGTCCCATCTTCCCTCCTTCAGAGAGAAAGCTCCCTTTCCAACCAGCCAATCTCTTATGAATGTGAGATACGACAGGGTCCCAGACCGAGGATTTTTTAAATGAAGCACCAAGGGGAAGTCCAAGGTAGGTCGTGGGGAGAGAATCCACTGAACAACCCAAGCACTCCACCAATCTATCCATATTCTCCACATTACCCACTTCATACATTCTGCTCTTGCGAAGATTCACTTTCAAGCCAAAGACTGCCTCAAAGCACCTAATGACACACCTCAGATAAAGAACCTGCTCTTCCAAATCTTTGCATAAAATCAGGGTATCGTCTACAAATTGAAGATGGGAGATCATAAGCCCATTATTTCCAACTCTAAAACCTTCCAACAAATCACACTCGAAGGCTTTGGAAAGGAGGGCTCCAAAGGCCTCGGCCACTATTAAGAGTAGGAAGGAGGAAATAGGGTCCCCTTTCCTCAGACCCCTCGTGCCATGAAAGAACTCTACAAAAGATCCATTGAGAAGAACAAAGAAAGATGTACTATAGCATTTTTTCATCCATCGCCACCACTTATTTCCAAACCCCAAACGCCTTAACATATAATCAAGAAATTTCCAGTAGACCCTATCATAGACTTTTTCCATATCTAATTTGCATAACACTCCAGACTCCCCTTTTTTTAAATCACATCCAAACACTCATTAGCAATCAGCACCCCATCAATACACTATCTCCCTCCCAGAAAAGCACTTTGATTAGGAGAAATCACTTCCTGCAAAGCCACCTTCAATCTACATGCATGAGATTTAGACTGGATTTTATACACACTCCCCACCGAGCTAATCAGCTTGAAATCCCCAACCTTGTTGGCATGCTCATGCTTCGAAATAAGAGAAAGAAAGGTAGCATTACTTCCCAAATCCAAGAAAGCATCTTCATGAAAGTTTATAAGGGTGTCCATAAGATCCCCTTTAACAACATCCTAGCAACTTTTACAGTAGGCCATAGAAAAAACGTTTGGACCGGGGGCTTCATCATCTTCAATATTCCATACAACTCTTTTAATCTCATCCTCCTCAAAGGGACGCTCCAGCCAAAGCCTCATATTAGAAGAAATCTGATTAAACTGAACTCCATTTAGCTTAAGTCTTTTGAAACCCAGCTCTTTATATAAATTCATGAAGTAAGCAGCAATGTGAGATTTCAAACAATCCGGAGCAACCTTGCACCCATTCTCATCCACCAGGGAATGAATAAAATTAGTGTTTCTCCTAGCCGAAGCAATTCTATGGAAGAAATTTATATTGTTATCCCCTTCTTTAAGTCATTTCACCTTAGCTTTCTACTTACACTTGATTTCCTCAAGGCACGTAATCCTAGCATAATCATGCTTAGCTAAGTCCCTTAGTTGTCTTTCACCACTAGATAGACCTTTAACCTCCTCATTTGAGTCCCAAAACCTAATCTCCTCAAGTAATTGCTTCTTTTTAGAATCCACATTCCCGAACACCTCCTTGTTCCACCTTCTTAGACAATCCCGCAAGAGCTTCAATTTCACCCTAAGCTTTTGACTTGGCTTCCCTAAGACCACAAAAGAATCCCACCACTCCTTAACCCTTTCAACAAAATCAGGGCTTTTAATCCACATGTTTTCGAACTTGAAGGGCTTGGGATCCCCATTCACCAACTTCCCAAAAAGAACAAGAGGTATATGATTAGATACAGATCTTAGCCTGGCTAAGCCCTTCAAAAAGGGGAACAAGCTGTCCCATTCAGCAAAGAGGAAAATTCTATCAATCTTTCTTAATGACGAAGAGGACTGCATGTTGGACCAGGTAAAAGAAGCCCCCGTAATGAGAACATCTCTGAGGCCATGAGAGTCAACGAAACTGGCGAAGAGTCTTAACCCCGTGGCTAAACTCCTATCCCCCATCCTATCATCCACACAAAGAACCTCATTAAAGTCTCCACAAAGGCACCACGGCCCAGCCCAAGAAGCCTTAAACAACTCCAACTCTTGGAAAAAGAGCGACTTAAGATCTGTCATACAGGGACCATATACACCTGTGACAACCCATTCCTCCTGCAACCCTCTTAGCCTGCCACAATTAAAAACAGAGAATTCGTTTACCCATGACTGGAGGACTTCAATTTGCCCAATATTCCAAACAATCCAAATACCCCCTGTTGAACCCTTAGAAGGAAGAAGGCACACCCTATTCCCCACCGCAAAGGGACAAATTTGTTGCATAAACAGTCTAGAAATAGATTTCAATTTTGTTTCCAAGAGGACCAGCATCCCCACTGAACTTGAGTTCACAACATCCTTAATTTGAAGACATTTCTCCACCCTACGAATACCTCTCACATTCCAAGACAAAATAGAAAAATTCATTAAAATCAAACAAACAACCCAAAGTAAACAATAAAAACAAAATACCGGATCACTGCCGTGCTACACTAGAAGTCCTTCTTCTGCTTCCAATCCGACTCTTGAATGCCGACCGTAAGCATTGAACTTCACAATGGAGTCTTCTATTCTCCATGTCAGGACCAGATAGAGATATCTCTCTCTCCAAAGCAGTGAAAAGCTCTATGGCCTATTTCTCGACCCCATCAAAAGTCATCCCTAAGAAATTACCCATTGCTTGCATTTGATTGATGACCCATAGAGAGACTTTAGAGAGGGCAGGCACCTCCTACACCACTGACACTAGTTCCAAGCCCCAGTCACTCCCTTCATGCCAAGTTGGCTTTGAGATAGTTTCCCGCAAGTCCACTCCACCTATAGCATCCCATAAAAGGAGAGGATCACCCACCGGCTTAGTCTCAATCCTTCTCCTAAGAGCCAGATCAATTGGCAAACGCTACAACCTCCTTTCTATCTCCTCCTCATGAACCACCACCATCAAAGGCAGATTTGTCTCCTACGAACTGTATAAATCCTCGGGGACTGTTGAGCATCCTCTACCATCACATCAATCCACAAATTCGATTAACTACACAGTCGTTGTTGAGCTTCCTTTGGACCTTTCACTATAATCCCTTCAACTCCCTCCTTCGATTCATCAAAACGAGAACTGAAGTGCCGCAAAAACCCATTCCTTCGTACTCATCGGGAAGGAGGAGTTCTGAGCACTCGACCTAATTTTCCATCGCCCCAATTGTAGACCCAGGGTATTTTTACCAAGGTATTTTGATAATTAGCCCTTTGCAACCACGGTCCTTGTGGTAAAACTCAAAATCCCCCTTTTGCCCCTTTCTTATCATTAGGGGCAATATTGGTCCACGGAAGGCTGGGGCAGAACTTCCCGTTTCCATATTATCATCCCAATTCCTCTTTTGCCCCTCACCAACTCCCACACAATTCTCATCCAGGCCAAAAAGGAATTTCCACCCTCATCTTTTTGCGCAAGATTTGCATTGTCCTTATCCATCCTCCTAGGGTGCGGGTGCACTTTTGATTTAAATTTTGAAATAGGGGATGATCGTGCCAATGACGTCATCATGTCAAGCCGAAAAACCACTCTTTGGTCACTGAAAAATCGCCACAGGGGCCTCTGTTGCAGCCTTTCCTCCAATAGAAACAACGATTCCTCCACCCAGTCCTCTTCAACTACTATCACCAGCTGGCATGCAACTTCCCCATCCGAAATCTCCATGCAACGAGGAATATCACGCAGATCCGTCAGCTGCGTCTGAATCCTAGCCCACCGGAGATCACACAGGCCCACAAATTGGTGGTTCACCCTACGTAAACCACCATAATAGCGCCCAACAACTTCAAATACCTCATTGTGCCACAAATGGAATGGAAGTCCTCTTAACCGAAGCCAATAAAAATTCTTCAAGGACATCTTCTTTTTTGTACCCAAGCAAGGGTGCCATTTATGAAATACCAAAGCCCTCGGTTTAATCAATTTAGTGCCATGTGCATCTAACCATCTGGTCTTCGCCCAACAATCGCCTAAGAAAATGCCTTTATCTTTAGCGAAGGGGATGACTTGAGCTTTCTTCTTACAAATTAAAGCCAGTGTGATCAACTCTTCAATCTCCAGCTAGGTTATTCTTGTATCCACACATTCTACACATACGCCGAGGGCCCAAAAACCCTGGTGATCCTTCCCTTTCCCAAATTGCTCCAATCGAACACCAGCTACATTGTGCTTAGAGCCCTCGGTATCCTTAATGGATCGACGAGTCCTAGATGCATAAGATTCAGCAGGAGAGAAATCTCCTAGGAGGCGTTTAAATGAAACCTCCCTTTTCGGTCTACTATGAGGCAAAATCTCCCTTGCCAGGATGCATGCGAAGTCTTCCCACCCAGATTCTCGATAGTCTAAAGGTACCAATATATGGCGACCACGTCCAATTCTAGGAGTAACAGATAGTTCAACAAATCTATACCCCATGCATTCCGTTTGCTTTGAAACACTATAACCCTGTCACCCTCATCCCTAGTTTTGACAAGAAGTTCCTTTTCTGAGATACAAATCGCAGACCAAAACAGCTCCACGACCCACAACACCAAAGAGAGCCTTAGCTAGGGGTGTCAAGGAGTCGAGCTAAGCCAAGCTTTACCCAGCTCAGCTCAGGCTCATCACATTAGTATTAGGCTCAGGCTCATCACGAGCCTGAGATGTTGAGCTCAAGCTCGACTCGTTAAGATTAAAGTGAACTCGGCTCAGGCTCGCACCTCACCTCACCAAATCTTTCAACAAAAAAAATCAGGCCTAAATCTTTTGTGACAAACCCTTTTAAGTGATAGTGGTACATAAGATTGACAAACACACCAATTTCAAACTTATTTTATTTTGACTTGAAAAAAAAATACTTTAAATATTTTATAAAATGACAAAAGTACTCAACTGTTTATCATCGTTTCCAACTCCAAATTCCATGGCCGCTCTTCACTTTGCTATAGTTAACTCAACACCAGTCAATATTAAGCACGCCATTATCTTATTTTAATACCTTTTCCATCATATATTTCGGTCCCTCCATTTCAATCTACTTTGTTGTCGTTAAAACCCAACCTCACCTCTCTCACCATTTCTCGTATTCAAGTTCAGATAGACAGCTTAGATTGACTTTATGAATGCGAATGATGATCAAGAAAATCAGCTTGAGTTCGATTCAATGGTGGAGGTTCTTTAAAAGGAAAATTTGTCTCCCCAAACCCGAATATTAATGTGTGAGGTGGCTTTGAGAATGTATCGCAAATGAGGAATATGTTGAGAAATGGAATAGTTAACCGGCTTTTTGAGACGAATGAGTTGGATTGTTGCTTAAAGCGAGAGGTTTTCAAATGCCAAACAGATGCAACCTTTGCCATAAGGAAGAAGAAAATGCTAGACATTTTTTTCCTTCACTGTCAAGTCTCCCATGGGGTTTGGAATTTCTTCTTAAGGAGGTTCGGTCGTAGCTGGGTCATGCCAAGGACAATGGAGGATTTGCTTATTTCGTGGTGCAACATGGAGACCTTTGACTTGACTCCTTGTGGGAAATGGATCTAGTATAACATCCCCAGTGTGTTGTGTTGGACTCTTTGACTAAAGCGTAATGCTCGTGTCTTTGAGGAGGGGAGGGTGGAAAACAAAAGGCCTTCTGAAAAAGTGGTTTCATCTCTGTATTATTGGAGTTCTCACCTTCCTATGATGGAGTGAAATTCCACGCATTTTATTTTGAATGGGATAGTCTTATGCTCAACTGATGGTCGCCCTGCGGCCCTTGCTGAGTTGCACCCCTCGCGCTCAGTTTTCAATAAATTTCTTTAATTTATAGATCAAAAAAATAAAAGCCTAGTAATTGTGCTCCGACAAAGACTCTAAGAAGCAACAGAATCTGCAGACGGACAGCAATGCAAGTACAAATGAGAGAAGCTCACGACCGGATGCAAAGAAGTTCAAGATGGCATTACAGAGAGAGAAGAACATATATTTTACGACGACCTTGATCCTCCCTTCTTAGGAAAAGCTCTGAGGAGAGAAACTCAAATCTCATCATATCAGAGTTGTAGCGGAGAAGGATGGAAATAGAGTTTGAAGGAGGAAAATAAAACACATTGGGTTTCAGGAAATTGGTTTTTAGACCATGGGATTCCGGCAATGGGTTTCAAGAATGGACTCATGTTGATTCTTTATGAGTGAAGGGTTATTTTCATTGTTTTTGGTTGTAAGAGGGGGTTGTGTATCAGGCCCAAATTTTAAAGCAGTATCCCATAGCTGGTTTAAAGGGGTGGGGTCCAATGGTCCATATTTTAACAATGATATTTCAAAACACATACATAATAAACTATATATACACATATTATATATAATATATGAAAGCCTTAATAAGCCGAGCTTTAAGTGAGTTGAGCCTAATGCATTTCGGCTCAGGCTCACTTAACTAATCGAGCTCATTTGAAAGCTCAGGCTTAGCTTTGCAAGCCTGAAACAAGGCTCAAGCTAGGGTCATGACGAGCCAAGCTCCGAGCTAGCTCGACTCATTGACAGCCCTAGACTCAGCTCAATCGTTACCGAATAACCAGCACCTCTCTCTATAATCCTAACAAACTCCATTCGACCAACCCTTTCAACGGAAATGTCGAAAAATTTCCGTTCAACCACGAAGATCACCATGTTCTACAAATGCTCCTTTGTGAAAATTCAGATCACCTACTTAACAAAGTTTAACTGATCAAAAAGGTTCCTAAACAACAAAAAAGTATGTCCAGTACTCCAATAACACATTTTCATATGAAGACCAAGTGGACAACTAATAATAATAAACCATAGTTAATGATTGTTGAATCATGGCTCCCTTGCTCAAAACACCATCAAGCTCATTTTGATGGTTGTTCTTTGGGGAACCCTAGAATATTTGGCATCCGACACCTTTACGAGGTTGCTCGAAATCAATGATATATGCTTCTTCACGTCCTGTAGGAGTGGGGGATTCCATTCAGGCTAAAACTTTAGCCCTCCTTCAAGCACTCTAAGTTGGCCAATATCATAGGCTTTGTAAATCTTAGTCCTTAGAGATTTACTCATCTCATTAGGCACATCCAATATATCGCCTCCCTGTTGAACATCTCGTTCCAAAGGAAAGTGGTAGATCATCCCATTATCATGCTGATGTGTTAGCCAAACAAAGAGCGGTCAGGTCTTCTTTGATTTGTGAGTTGAATGTCCTTTTGTAGTCCTTTTTGACCTTATGCTTGTATGAGCCAATTGTACTCTCTTTGGCAAAGGCTCTTCTTGTATTGATGACTAATGTTTAGTTCATATCCTAACCTTTTACCCAAGCTCTAACATCTATATATCTGAAACCCTTCATGCATAACTCTCACCAATTTGCTTAATGGGTTATTTCAAGCACTTGAAATTAGTTAAAGCCAAAATGATGAAATTACATGACTTATTCAGTAGCTTAAAGGACAATAAAGACATGAAATGGAAGGCTTTCTTTTCACTCAACGAATTACTACAATTTGAATCACATATAAAGTAGTGCAGCACAAAGCTGCAGTCTGAACAAGTCCAAAGGATTAATGTTCTACAAACTACAAAAATAAAGTAACATCATCACATTAGTTGGTGAGGAAGTGCATATCTTGCTAGCCTTAGCATTCTAAATATTATTTTAGAAACAAAAGCATCCAATTACAATGTAAAGTGTATATATAGATCATTCTAAATTACTTTCTTTAGTAATCACTCTGTATCACCTATAACAACGAGTGATCAGCAATAAGCAGCTATTAAATGGAACATACTTAGTAAAGAGCCATATACTCACAGTTTCACAAGCTTGGTGAAAGAAAAACTGACCTGTTTCTGGTCACGAGAACCAAAAGAGAAGGATGAAAGCACCAATGCAACAAACATTAGAGGAGTCAAATAGTTTTGCAACTGCTTCATGAAGTTCTCCTGAAAATTCCCATGATCATCTGTGTTCGAGTCCTCTGGAGAATGGCAGTAAAATAATTGTTACATTGTGGAGTTGTACGTGGCCTGTTAGCCAAGGAAGAATAAAATGACCAAAACCCAAGAATATAAAGCATATGTAGTTGCAACAACTGAACAAGTCCACATAACATCAGATATATAGGCTGAAGTATAACACACTCAAAGATGTTAAGCTTGCTAGTTGAGTTCCTTCCATTATAAGTTTACGGCCAATACTATTTTAATCTCAACAATTAAAATCTTATTCAGTTACCACCAGCATCATTTCCCAGAATAGGAATCTAGATTATACCTTCTAATTACTTTCGATTATGTTTACCTTTGATCTCTACATGTATGCATTCTTTCATGTATCTTGCATCAACAAGGCTATGTTCTTTTAAAATGAAGGGAGGGTTTGAAACTATCATCACAAAAGTCTGATGTTTCATTCTTCATAAAAAAAATTCTTCAGGCAAAGAGATGTTATATATGTGTGTGTGTGTGTGTGTGTGTGTGTGTGTGTGTGGAGAGAGAGAGAGAGAGAGCCTTCTCAGTTTCCCCCTTCAAAAACAAATAATTCTCTAAGTAACAAAAAGAGCCAAATGCATTCCTTCAATCCAATATTCCAGCAATTAGAGAAAAAAGAAAGAACCAGTACAGGTTTAGACTAAAAATGATGTCATATACCTTTGGACTCGGTTTTTTTATTGTTCCCTTTGGGAATTTCCTTCTTATCCTTTGGATAAAAATTTTCATAATCTGTAAAATCACAAAACAAAACAAAAACGAGTCAATATAAAAAATTCAAAAGTAGAAGCCACATAGAGCACACGAACAAAGAACCCTAAAGCCTAACTCACTTTTCTTCTTTGGGGCCTCACTGGAAAAAAATCGCCGCAGTCTGGGGTTTGCCAAAATGAAATTCAAATTTGACGAGTATCTCTTCGAAACAAATTTCTCGTTAGCTCCTATAGAAGTCATATAGCACCTCATAAGCTTTAAACTGCCATCTTCGCCCCTACTAGATGCATTCGCACGCGGCGATTGCAGAAGCGCTTCATCCAAAAACGCAGACCTTCTTGACAAAAATACGTTCTGCAAAATGGAATTAATTCGGTTCACAACAACGGAAAAAGAAAGCCCAAAATAATCAGAAAAAAATCGACATAAACACTAATAGATCCTACTCTTTCGAATCTAGAACGTCCCGACCGTGCCAGGGAACGGCCGATCCTTGAAAAAATCATTCTTTCGTCGACACGAGCGTGAATCAATAGATGGTTCCACGACAAAAATGCCCTACAGCGAGAGATTCAGAAATCAAACAATCCCTGGAACGAAGAACCCTGCAATGACGGATACCAGACGAGTTTCTAGGGTTTTTGCGTTGTTCCAAGGTCGGGCCTTTTGGCCGAGGGAGTGGCTGGCATGGTTACGCTCTCTCCTCTGCAAGAAATCGGGGTTTACGACTCGGCCAATCGATGGGCTGCGGGAGTCTGTTCTTTAAAAGCAATGGCCCAGTTACGTGGGCTTGTGCGGGTCTAGCCTTGCCTTTTTCAATGATTTACTTCGTTTTCAGAAATATCCTTTGCGTTTACCGATATCACATCTACCGGATATTATAAAACCATACCGCATCTAAAAAATTTGGATTTGAGACCGGATTTTAGATATCCCAAAAAAAAAAAAAATGAAGGCAATTCCAATATGTTGTCACAATCACCAATGCATTCTTCCCTAACCCATGTCTATCCTCTCCAAAATTTTCTATGTCGCATACCTGTAGGTGTTGAAATGGATCAAGATGGAACAAATATGAAGTAAATAGTTGATATATTTTTAAGCGTTTTAGTTAGTAGGCTATTTATGATTGTTGAATTAGTTCTAAATTCAACAATTTATTCTTTATATTTTATATATTGTTATATTTTTACAAAACAGATATTATCCATAACGAAACAATATATACCCTTATCTTAACCGTTTATAACATATTTTTATAAACAAATCGGATAAATTTATTTTGGATACAACATAGACCGGAACATGGTAATTTTTCAGATAACTTGCAGCCCTATTCTTGGCAGTCTGGACTTGGGTCCTATAGGACTCTTAAAAATGGACCGAATACAGGCATATCCATTTTGGTGTTGGTTTATTTAATTACATATCATATGGCATTTGGATATTTTTGGAGTATTTATGGAACCGGTAAAAACCTAGAAAGAAGATGGATGACGATGAATAGAGTTCAACAAGAGAAAGGGAGTTGGGTTGTTCTATTTTTCTTTCATACAAAATGTAAATAGAAGATGAAAAATGGTTTAGGGATAGTGTTAAAGTACTCATATGTTGTTATATTCTCTATAAACGTAACAATATAGCATCATTATATGAATATTAGTTTTAATGGGCAAAACTCAATTGTTGACTGAAGTACATTGAAACCCAATTGCTAATTGAGATAATCTATTATTGTTAGGCATTGAATCGATAAATTAAAAAGAGAGATATGTATATTTAGCAGAATAAATGAATCAAATATAAATGTATTTGTATTCACTTGATGGAATGAAGTTTTTATTTTTGTCCAGGGTGTACCATGCCAAGCCAAATCAGGCATTGGCTGGAATGCTTAGGTTTGGGCATCCATGAGGATTTGGTGGGACAACTTGAGGTCATTCTAAGGTATGATTGACCTAAGGGTTGACACATCAGCGCCAAAAAAATGAAAGGCATTTCAAAAAACATAACACTTATTTGACACTGATGTGTCAACCCTTAGGTCAGTCATACCTAGGGTTGTAAACGGATTGAATTTGAATCAAATATAGCTACATTCGTATTTGTATTCGTTTAGTCAACCAAATATCAGATTCAAATTCGAATTTTTGTAGATGTTTAAAAATAGGATCCATATTCGTATTTGTTTATTTAAACAAATTTTGAATGCGAATTCGGATATATCCTATTATATTTTCTATTAGGAACTTAAAGGTTTTGTTTCACTTTTTTTATATAAAATAATAATAATAAAAAACCTATTTTCCTCTTTAAATCTATTATTTACTCGTAACACCAAGATAAGATAAGATATACACATTAATTCGATTATTATAACTTTTATTAATGGAGTGGATGTATATATATATCCACATCTGATTCGTTTATAATCGAATATTTATTAAGCAAATCGAATATTTAAACGAATTGGATAATTGGATATAGACGCATCCGTATGCATCTTTCTTGAATCGAATTCGAGTCGAATGCGGACGCTTAGGCGGATACTCACAGCCCCATACCTTAGGGTGAACTCAAGTTGTTCTACCAAATCCCGAAATCCAAGGGCGTTTGGGAATATATATTATATATAATGCAGAGAACGAAACGAAGAAAAAAAAAAAGCTTTTTCGTTGCAAAGAAGATGAGCGGGGCAGGAACACCGGACTTCTTCTACAGAGAGGCTCAACGCCTGGGCTATGTCGCACGATCTGCCTTCAAGGTTCTTGGGGTTTTTTTTTTTCTTTCTATCTTTTTAGTTTTACTTATCTCTTTTATTTTCACAGATTTGTTTTGTTGAAAATTCATTTTTTTTTCCGTGGTTTCCTTGCAAGAACAGCTACTGCAGATGCAGAAGCAATACAGACTAATAACACCTGGAGCCTCTGTTCTCGACCTCGGATGTGCTCCTGGTGCTTGGCTTCAAGTAGCCATTTCGTCCTTTCTTTTTAATCCTTTTTTAAATTGTTCTGTTTTAGGGAATGGTATCTCTGTTTCAGTTGATTTTATTCTGGTGTAACTTCAATCCAGGTAGCTTGTGAGAGCTTGGGTCCTGTGAAAAATGGTGGGGCGGTTGTGGGTATTGATCTGAAGGTGAGAAAATCATTGATTCTTTTAAATTACAAGTAAACTCAAATAAATAGAAGATGTGCACTTTTATTTTCATTTATTGATTTTTTTGGGTCAGTCAATAGTTTCCCTGGCTTTTGTAAATGTGGGGAGTTTCAGGACAGAAAGTGAAGGTTCCTTCCGTTCATTGTGATGCGAGAGTACGAACTATTTCTGCTGATGTAATGAATCTTCTAAAGAACCAAGCTAGGGCACTCTCTCCACAGGTATTATATGGTTAATTATCTTGCCCCACCACCAATAATTGCTGTGAATTGAGACTTTTACTTCATTAGTTGTGAAAGATTCAAAAATTTTCTAGAGTATCACTTTGTCTCACTTGGCCAACTATTTGATTGTATGATTTGCACACATTGTTTAGAAGAATGAGAATGAGATTCAGCAATTCTGTACTTGGTATGAATTTACAATCCATCACAGTATAGAATAGTGACACTGATTTTGGACAGAGTTTGTTGGGAGGCTATTTTGCTTCTCAGTTTAGAATACTGATCCTGCAACAAAGTTTTTTTTTTATTTTTTAACTAATACCTTGGGGGACTGTAGTTCACCTAACTCCATAATGAGAAGCCAAGTTCAAAATTCTAACTATGAGCTTATTATTGGACTCAGTTGCTTTCTTCATTTGCTTGTCAATTCCCTTCATTGTGAGTATGGTTTTTTTCAAACACATTGGTGGAGGGATTTTGCAGGACTAAGCTGAGCATCTCCTTGCTCTTCAACATGAAATCTCTCCTTGAGT
This sequence comes from Platanus orientalis, assembly GCA_025762735.1. Lineage (NCBI taxonomy): Eukaryota > Viridiplantae > Streptophyta > Magnoliopsida > Proteales > Platanaceae > Platanus > Platanus orientalis. The sequence goes on from JAOXJP010235069.1 coordinate 23,505, forward strand.
GAAAACCTGTGAGATTTTTTGGAGTGTTCATTTGAATCTCCGGTTCTTTTGGAAATTAGTTGTTTTGAATGTGTAGGTTAGGATATCTTTTCATGGAAATATGTTGGTTTTGACTATGTAAGATAGGATCTCTTACAGTAAGTTTGTAACAAATTAGAGTGTCTGGACTTGGTTATACTCTTGCTTGCATGGTTAATTCTTTTCGTTTACTTCTTCTTCTTCTTTTTTTTCTTTTTTTTGGTTTCATTGAGCAGATGAATCATGATTAGCTTCTAATAGTACATTATTAATTTAGGATATTTAAACTTTCATGGGGCTCATCTCAGTTCCCCGTTGGTTGGAGAATGCTCCTCCAGATTGACATTTTTTTTAACAGGCAGAACCCTTCACAAGTGGCATGAGAGTTGAAATGCTTCTTTAAATACCCAACTTGGAGAGTTTCTGCCAGGGCCATTGATATGTTAGCTTAGGCTGTGTTTGGTAACTCTCCCGAGAATGCATTCTCGTTGCTTTCATTCCCAAGATTCCAAAATAGGTGAAAATGGCGTTTGGTAACTTCGCATTCTCTT
>JAOXJP010235070.1:0-10062 GCA_025762735.1 Platanus orientalis
CTCTCTCTCTCTCTCTCTCTCTCTCTCTCTCTCTCTCTCTCTCTCTCTCTCTCTCTCTCTCTCTCTCTCTCTCTAATAAAGCCCAATTGAATTTCATTTAAATATTTTTGAATAAGTTGTATTAATCTTGTATTGTTATCATAGTTTATCTCTTAACTAGCTATTAACTAAAAGTTAAGAAGTTGTTAATCTCAATAAAAAGATGCATAATCTTAAGGATACTTAAGAGAAGAAAAATCATTGTGATTAGTAAACTAACACCTTGAAGTGGTATTAGATTAGAAAGTTGTCACCTTCAAAAGTGGTTTTTTTTTTCTCAATATTAATAAAAATTCTATTATTTCAAGTGAGGCATGGAAAAAAAAAGCTTACAAGAATTCCTAATATTCAAAAACATCTTATCATGAGCCTCACAAAAAAAAAAAAAAAGTAATTAACAAATTGTAATTGTGAGATTAAAACTCCACATCTCCCAATGGTAAAATTTTTAGTTATAATGCTCTTTAATAGGATTGAAAAAAATCTACTAATGACACCAACTGCATGAATGATGTTGGGCTTCATGCACACCATTGTGTACATTAAACTTTATACAATCGATCACTACTTGGAGTGACCTACAAGGGGAGAGCCAACAAGTTTTATCTTGTCCATATTAAACCTTTCAAGCATTTTTTTCAATATAAATTTTGTTATGATATCCATATCTTGCAAGTTTTTCTATCATGAGAGATCTTCATACTTAATAGTTGTTTTTTTTTTTTTTTTGTCCTAAGTCCTTAGTGGTAAAAGATTTGCTTAACTCCTTCAACGTGTGAATCTTGTTGGTATTTTGTCCAACAATCAACTTATCATCAATATAGAACAAAAAAATGATAAAATTGCTATTATTATTTTTATAAACACACAACGGTATAAAGTCGTTCTTTTATACCCATGATCTACCATGAGTGAATCAAACTTTTTATACCATTGTCTCTAAGCATGTTTCAACCCATATAAGCTCTTCCTTAACTTACATACCATGTGTTTCTTACCTTTGACTTTGAAACCTCTAGGTTGTTCTTCCAAATCACCATTAAAGAATATAGTTTTGATATATAGTTGTTCAATTTATATGTTTATACTGGTAGCCAAACCTAATACAACCCAAGTGGAAGACATCTTTACCATGTGTGAGAAAATCTCAACAAAATCAATACATTTCTCTTATCCAAATCCCTTTATAACTAGCCTTACCTTGTACCTTGACTATGAGTTTTTATCTTCTGTATTCAACTTGGGCACCCATTTATTCTTAGGTGCTTTCTTGCCTTTTAACAGCTTTACCAAGTCATAAATGTGGTTCTTATGCAAGGATTTCATTTGTTTTTGCATAGTTTTCATCCACTCCCTTCTATATTCATTTATTTGAGTTTCTTGAAAACTCTTTAATTAGCTATCATCTCTCAACATAACGTACTCATGAGGTGAGTACCTCTTGGATACCCGATGCACTTCAGTAAATATTTTCAACCTAATTTCAATTTGTGGTTCTTGAGGTGGTTATACCCCTAGTTCTTCTTGTTCAACATCACCTATAGGAACATCATTACTAATTGTCTTGTCATGGTTTTACACATCTCCCTTATCATCATCATGCACAATATGAAGAGTTGAATCTAAGTCAACAATGTCATCTACAAAGGGTTAGGGCTTTTCAACCTTCTTAAAATCTTCAATTTTTGGTCTACAAAAAAGACTACATCCCTTTTGTCAACATGATCTCATAACATGTAGCAAAATTTATCATCTACACAACCCAATAAGATATGTTGTTTTTCCATCTCATTAAGCTTGGATTGCTCATCTTTGGGTACATGTACAAATGCCTTGGATCGCTCGTCTTTTATGTCAAGGAGTTGTTTCTTAGTGAGAATTTGCAAGTCCTTCTTGCTCATGTGACCCAACCTCTTATGCCACAAATTCATAGAAAAATCATCATTTATCATGTGCACCTCATATTGACACAATTGTGTTGGCCTCTTTTACAAAGTGCAACAAAAGACCCTTTTGGTGAGCTTCCACCGTCCATTACTAAATTGATTGTTGTAGAGTTCTTCATCTAACTTTTTCTACTAAAATTAAATTCAAATGAAGATCTAAAACATGTTTCACATCATTGCGAATCAATTAACATTCAACATTGGTCTCAATGCTTACATCACCTATCCCTAAAATTTTAAAATACCATTATTTTACATTTTCACAGCTCTAAAGTCATCTGACCAATAAGATGTAAAGAATTCCGTTGCAGAGGTAGAATGGAATGAAACACCTATGTCAATAATCTAATTTGTATCTTGATACATGAGACAAAGATATGATTTTTCACAACCAAAAAATATAATAATATCTCCATCTAATGCAACAGTGGTGGTATATTTATCACCATTTTCTTTCTTTTTCTCTTTCTCGAGTTTCCAACATTCATTTTTCTAATAACCCGACAACTTGCTACAATTATAACAGTTGATTTTATTTCTTGACTTGGATCTTTCTCTTGACTTCTCATGGTTATAAGACTTTTTACTTTTACTTATTCCCCGATTTTCTATGATAAGTGCTTCTGGTGTAGAGGAACCCAAGGATTTTCTACTTGTATCTTTTTTTAACAATCTTCCTATTACTTTGATTCATGGTAATAATCTCATTTTGAGTGGAGTTGCTAAGAGACACTACTAATGTCTCACAACCATCTAGCAATGAACTTGAAATTCTATTCCCGGTATGATCCTAGGGCTAGGGTGAATAAGATCTTCTTTTAATGTTCAAATATATAATCAATAATTAAATTGAACAAGGTTGACCACAAAAATATGCTGTGTTGAATATTCACAATTAAGAATTCGATATTGTGTGTTAAGACCAATTCACAATTCCATTTAGCTTAGTGATAAAAAAAAAAAGTGAGTGATGTGTGTTCTATATGATCAATTTGGCAAGCATATTTATAGATAATAAAATGCTTGCATATAGTCCAACAATTTCTAATATATGAATTTAAAAACAATTCACACAAAATCATGCAACCACAAGTCACAAATTTTATAGTGGTTGAGCACTCGAGCCTACGTCCACTTTTTAGTACCCACGGTGAGGTGTGTTAATTTTTATTAATAGTTAAACTAACTATTTCAAGCTAAATCAACAAATTTACTAATCGTGCTCCATTGAACACGTGCTCCCTTTAATGTTTCCGATGGAGGTGAATCCTGCACCTGGTGTCTCCAACGAGTGCTCAAGTTCAAGTTAGGCTTCCTTGCCTATGGGGGAAGCCTCAAAATGGCAAAAAAATGTAGGTTGATGTTGTGGTGCTTAGTCTCTAAAGTGGGCAAGTATGACTATAGTTTTCACACATTGTAGAGAGCTCCAAATTGATTTTCCTATGTGGTTCAAGCTCCCAAGTGGCTTCTTGATGGGAGTTAGAGCCCAACTTTTTAACTTGAAGTAGGGATTTTTCCAATTAAGGTTCAACATCATCAGAAAAACATAATGACATGGTTTGAAACATTAGACCAAGGGTCCGTTTTGTTGTTTATATAAATAAAATATTATGATTATGTTGAATGGATTAATTTTCAACTTTTATTTAATATATAATGGATCAAAGTTTGGCTGAAATACAGTTCAAATCATTTCAATAAAGATCAATTTGATATGTTTTACCAAGAAGGTCTATGATTCGAGTCCATACAACCCTATAATTAAAATAATCATTCACAGATCCTTTCATATAGATTTTCCTATCTTGGCTCAAGAATACCTTTCAAGGGTTTGTCCCAATTGTAGATTTGCTTAAATGTTGACTCAAATTAGCATAGAAGTAGTTTAAAAGGTGTTCACCATTTTTTTAAAGCTTCCTTGGTTTTTTAGAACTGTTTCTTAGCCAACTCAAGTACTCAAAAATATTCTTGACAGCTCAAGATGCCTGGTATGTGGTTTTTGATGATTTTGTTCTTGGGCATCCTAGCACTTAGCTTAGGGTCAATGATAAGGTCTTTTAAGCACTTCCTAGGTTCAAATCATGGTCCACAAGGGTCTTTGAGCACACATAACAACCTTAGTCATATTTTACATGATTTACCTTTTTAAGTACAGTGGTAGTTGATGCTTTGGCTTCTTATAGTATTCTAAGTGGTTGGCTTGACGTGTGTGGGGCTCAAAACTATCCATGTCTTGATACTGGTATTTAGAGTAGACCTCTCATAGGCTCATATATATTAAAATTACAGACCCAACCTAATACCTAGACACTTGGAATATATTTGACAATATAAATTTATTTATAGAACTGAGAAGTGACAAGGCATGCAACTCATCATCTAACACCATTTCTTATAAAGGAGAGCTGATTCACAATACTTCAACATTTTATTTAAATTAACAACAATTGAACCACCTTCTTTGTACTTCAAAATTACAAGTTTTCAAATCAATAAAACTTTATTACCTGTGGTCTTTCTTTCATACAACCCTTCCAATTTATTTCAAAATAAGTGTCTTGAGATTTCAATGGAGACACGATGTAAACCACTATCATCTAACCATTGTCAAATACACCTGATGACTTTCTGGGTTGGCTTTTTCTACTCATCACTTTACATACTTTCGGGTTTAGCTCTATCACCTTTTAAGGGTAAATATAAGTCTTTACAATAAATTAAATTTTCTATTTTTGCTTTCCAAATAAGTCAATTGTTCACATTTATGCTAACCATACAACGGGTGATTGTCTCCATGATTTGCACATGAATAGTTAGAGCTTGGCTCTGATACCACTAGTTGGGAAATCACACATATCCATTCTATATGCAAAGATTCATAAATAAAAAAAATAATGACAAACAATGATCCATAGAAAATAATAGTAAATCAAACAATAACAAAAATAAGCAACACACCACGACACCAATTTTTAACATGGCAAACCCTTTGGTGTGAAGGGAAATAACCACAGGACACTAATCCAATAAACTTTTACTATATATTTGTAATAAAATAAGTGGGTTACAACATGTCTTCTGTAGTTCCAACTAGAAGTCTACTCGGATCACAAGCCTTTTTCACCAACAATGGTGGACACAACAAGGGGATTCTAAGAATCTTACTTCCAATATGATTCTTAGGAGATGATACACAAGAACTTGAAGTCGTAATGTATTGCCACCCCCAGCCTTTAGCCAAACCTTCTTCAAGAGAGAAAATCCCAAGTTTCTTTCTCAAAGGAAAAAAAAATCCCCCCAAAAGAAACCTTCTTTTTATTGTATGGTTGAGTGTGTTGATGTGTGGAGGGTAAACAAAAGATCCTTTAACGAATGCTTCTCTATCTCTCTTGGAAACTAACGAGAGTATTAAATGCTCATTCTCACTTCCAACGGTGAAAAAAAAGAAGGACATTTTGGGTTATCTATGTGTATGCCACTCCTTCGACCAGAGCTGGATTGGTGCGTCCGACTCATGTGGAGGGAACCCAACACTTGGTGGAAAATTTTCCCAAACTATGACAAGTAATGTTCTTTTGATGGAAAATTTTGTTTATCAACTAATTTTATTTCTTTGACCATGGTGGATAATGTTTTCCAACCAATTTTCAATCAAATGGCTAAGGGTTGTTTATTACTACTTTTGCCCATGACAATGATGACCAATTGTTATGTCCCATTTTCTTTCTTGAAGACCAATTATCCTTCGTGACCAAAAATCAACATAATGGTCAATCAAAACGCTTCAAGTTACCATATGTCAGGACATGGCCCCCCACCTTTAATATACCAAATAATATGGTGTAATCTAAGTCAAGCATAGAAAATCAAAATACGTTACTTACACCTTCTCTTTCTCTCGGCTTTGTTTATAAGGATACAAAAAACACTTTGCATAGAATCTCCTTGCAAATATCGGAAGGCAGCATTAGACATGAAATGAGTGTATGGCTGAATAGATGCCATATAAGTGTTTGGCTGAATGCACATAATAAACAAGCACTAGCCCTCTTGACAAATTACCATCCTTTCTTCCAACAATGACTCCACCACAAGCTCCTTCCTAGCAATTTCTTGATACAATCTAACTTTTTCTTTTTCTTTGTTCCTGTCTTCTTCGAGATTATCCTAATAACTTTTTAGCCGTACAAGCCTAGACCTGGGGTTGTATCAAATCTGATTGCAGTAAAGAGCTGTTTCTTTACGGTGGATAAATATTTCACTTTCATATCAATGTTCCCGTTTTTTCAAGGAGGGTGGATTGTATCCGCTCCTCTTGACTAACGCTTCTCTCTGCCCTCTGTTAGGGGGCGGGGATATCAGCACTGACAAGGGATTTTCACTTTTTGAGGGGGTGCATATCACTTGTCGGCGGTGATGTGCCCACCCCTTGGCAGGGTGCGGAGAGAAGTGGATAGGTGTTCCTCCTAAGATCACCTCGGATCTTTGGAATTAATGACTTGATAAGATCCGAATTGCAAGTGTTCAGGATATTTATGGCCCAGTCTAGTTGCCATGAAAATTTGGTTTTCTAATGTTTTTGTCATGATTCTTTTTCTTTCCTTTTCTTTTCTATTCTTTTCTTTTCTTTTGTAATTCAAGGCATCCAGATCGGGGCTATGATTATCTTTGCTTTAGCTAAAGATGCTTTAAAGAAAATGAGGGTTATCATCTGCAAAGAAAAAGATGGGAGATGCTACGGCATATTCGATGCCAAATTTGTCAATTTCTTATCTTTGAATTTGAATGCCTTGTAAATAGAACCCTCAACAAGCATTAAATACATAACTAAATTAAGTGAAAGAGAATCTCCCTATCTTCTTTTCTTTTTTTTGATAAAAGAGAATCTCCCTATCTCAATACCTCTTTTTATTCCTATTCCCCTCTCCCCTCTCAATTGACTAAACTATCCTATTGATTAGAAGACAGCAAATTCTATCCAGTGGGCATTTAGGACCTGACCTACTATGAGGCCGACCATCGTTCAATCCTATGCCAAAAGCATTGGGCTCAGAATTAACTTTTGGCCCGGTTCAATAGGCTAGGCTGAACCCTAGCTTGGGAGTGTTGGTCTCATGGACCCATATTATAATGGACTCAGATAGCTTGGTCCATTAAAATAATATTTATGCATGCATTATGTAGAAAATGTAACAGAATTACACATAAAGAACCTCATAGCCTGGAATTGAGCGTGGCCCAAGATCAGTTGATGGGTCGGCTTTTGGGCCCTTTTGAGCTTGGACCCAATAAAGCCAACCTTTATGGTTTATGGGATGGGCTTCGGCATACCTTAGGCCCATCCATAGTTCAGCTCACTAACACCCCTTCCATGTCAAACCTACCCCATTTGACCAGCCAACATATGGGCCTTCTATTGAACTGCCCATATCCAACATTAGACAGTATAACCACTTGAATTAAGGGTGCTTTTCTCGACAGTTAGTAGTTACCCGTGCTTTTCTGACTTCAATCTTTTTTAATGATTAAACATAATTTCATTGTACCTGACTGGTAGCACGTAACCTACATAACAAGGATAAAATAACAAGAAATTGGTGAATGTGAATTTTTAAGTTATAGTAGAAATTAGGTAATTTTTTAGGCAAAGCAATTGTAGAATTTGGATGGTTACCCTTGCACTTTGAAAAAGAATGCACAAGAGAACTAAGAAAGAGATTAGTAATTGGATATTAAAACCTTGCAGTGTCATGATTACCCTTTTAAGGATTATTTGGCTGGAGCAAGTCCTTTCCAATGCTTTTATGTTTTTCCTTTTCTTGCATATAAACTTAGGCATAACTTATATTACTTTTCAGATTTTTATGAATCTCTCCATACATACCAATATGATTGGTTTACAGCTATAATATTTCGTGTAAATAATTTGTACACTCTTTTAACTTGTAAAAATGCCACTCTATTTCAATAAGAAAACCACAGGCATGCAAAAAAATCGCTATTTTACTCGCAATGAAAAACCGAATGGTAGGGTTTATATCATAAATTATTAGATTCTTATCGATTACAATTTGGAGGATTCAAATTGCTTACTCTAAAGATTAGAATTGAATTGTAGAATGTAGGACTTAAAATCATAAGATTTTAACAACAGTAAATGCAAGGTGAAAACAAGCGTGCCCCACGATTTTATTTTAATTTTTTAAATACTCCATTTTCCCCTGATTGTTTTCCACCTTTTCATTTTGGTCCTGGCGTCTCTCACTCTTGCCCGATGTAAAGTAAGTCCTCTCACGGGAAAGACAAGTTGAGTACATTTGTTTGAATGAACTTGTAATCACAGAGGATTGTGAATGCTCCCTTAACTAATGCTAACCATTGCCTCCTGTCAGGGGGATTGGTTTATGAACACTTCCCTTAACAAATGCTCATCATTGCTCCTTGTCAGGGGTGGATACATCAGCATTGAAAAGTGATTTTCACTTTTTTGTGGGGCATATATTCACTTTTTGATGCTGATGTGCCTGCCGCCTGACAAGGAGCAATGATTAGCATTCATTAAGGTGAGCATTGGAAAGGACATGTCCCTAGCCGATTTTGGGAGAATGCAAAAATAAAATTATAAATAAAAATGATATTTATTTATTTTTCTTATTGACCCAACCCAACCCAACCCAACCCGATTCAGCGCATGTGTGTGTGTGTGTGTGTGTTAAATATAGGCTTGACCCATGTTGGCTAGATCCTCTCCCCTCCACATAATAGCGATGTCCCTTAGGGCTTAAACTTATGTTCGCCATTAGTGTATATGAACACACATAAATTTTTGAGCTAGTTCATGTGAGACTATTCAAATTTCACACTTTTTTTACCAGTGATCAACTACGTACTTTTGGAGACAATTTTTTATTCACCCATTGATGGTTTTAAACATTCAATCATATGGAGTTGTTCTCCTCGTTGAAGTGAATACAAACCCATGTGGACCCACCTTAAATGACATCTGGGTCTCACTTTTATTTTAGCTCAAACATAACCACCCAATCGGATTTTACACAGAAATCAGGGTGTTTTTAAAAACTGTTTCCAATACAAACATAAGAGGATGCATAAAAAACTCCATCAAAATTAACTTTAACCATCTCTACATTTAGGGGTCTCCAATTGAGATAATCATTATAAATATAGGCAACAAAAAGGAATTACTAGTAGCTTCGGAGTCATTTCACATCTTGAAAGTAACATAAGAAGAGCTAAGCATATTGAAATGAGTTTTATCAAAAACAACATAGTTACAAGTTTTCTAAATGTTACAAGCAAAAAATAACATTAATACTTAATTTTTTTTACCACAATCATGCTTTGAAAGACTATTCATATCTCACCAGTATTTTATCCTATCCAAAAAGGGAATATCAATTTTAAAGGAGGTTCTAAGATACGAAAAAGATGCAAACCAAACTGGGGCCACAATACTACATAAGAGTTTGGTGATTGTTTTTGTACTTACCTTATGTTAATATATCTAACTAGCAAACAAACATATTTTAACATATGTTAGATGTGACGAGATGCTATTTTGTTTTTAGCTTCTCTTATCAATTAGGAGTTCTGTAATAGAAACACCAGTCTTTGTCCATGTTATTAAGGAATAATTTTTTTTTTTTTTTTATAAAAATCAAAAAAACATGTTATCATATCTTATAAATGAAGTTTTGTAGAAGTTTTGGTAGCATGATTAGTCTAAAAATTAGGGAAGACCATGGCTTTAAAATATTTTGGGTGTTTGAAAAAAGAAGGGAAGTTTGGGGGATGGTTTATGTGGATTTATATACATGGGCATGACACTTTAGACCCAGGGCATGGGTATTCTAAACTATGCTAAAATATTGTTTTTTGAAAACCAATCAATTCATAAAAAATCTAGTGGTTCATAGACGATTAGATGTGTGTTTGGTGTAGTACATCTCTCTCTCTCTCTCTCTCTCTCTCTCTCTCTCTCTCTCTTTATATATATATATATATATATATATAGAAGCCTCTCGTTAAGGTCAAACTGGCTTCCACTGCATTGTAA
>JAOXJP010235071.1:0-10062 GCA_025762735.1 Platanus orientalis
CAACACTTGTATACTTGCAAGTAAAGCTACCCTGGATTTTTGGTTCATTAAGTTGGATCATTAGTCTAGGTGTAACACTAGGTGACATGAACAAGGGAGGGGCTGGGATTAATTCAGATTGATTGGGTAGAGGGTGGAGATGAGGGTGTGCTAGTTGGCATGGATTGTTGAGTTTAGATGCCATTTGGTAGGGTGTGGTGGGTTGCAAATATGAAGGGAGGGCATCAAGATACCATTTGGGGGGATGTGAGTAGGACCTTAGGGATTTGAAATTCAAGGCTAGATCTAAGGGTGAGGGGTGAGGGGTGAGGGTGCACATGGGAAGATTTTCATCTAAGGGTTGGTAATCTTAAGGTGTGACTGCATTAAATATCATTAATGAGCTAAGTTTAAAAAGTCTTAGTTCATTAATGTGCATTAAATGCTTCTGGGATTTTTGAACTGTTACTGTGCCGTCAACTTTTGTGAGCTCATTGGCTTGAAACACAGAAAACTTAGTGTCTATTTTCGGGGTCGCAGATATTCTGGTTGCAATGGACCAATCGGAACCAAATTACGATAAGGGCAAGAGGGTGAAATCAAGGTTTTCTGACTTAAAATATCTTAAATGCATTTTGGAAGGGTAAGATGGTAAAAATGATCATGAAAATTGTCAGGTGAAAGATGGTCCCTGGTCCAGGTGAGCCATAGCCTCTGACTACGTTGAGTTATGATGTTCGAGCAGAAAACTGGGTCAAAAACCTTTATTTTGGGCAGTTGGAGAACTCTAGATTGAAGATGCTGCTAGATTTTTTGTAGATCTCTATTATAGGCCATGTTTGGGGGATTTGAAGCTTGGGAAGTTTCAGAGCTACATGAACATATTGACCACTGGATTCCCAGGTAGTTGCCAGAGGATTTTCGAAGCAGGGTCACTTGGAGAGATTGAGCTTTTGTAGTTGCCTGAAAGCTGGTGGAATTGAGTTGTTGAACATTCTCCGATGCTCAAGTTTGTGAAGTGATCTTTTGAAGGCAGGGGTAACACTGAGAAAATGGGTCTGACATTGCTGCATTTCGAGTCCGGAAGAATTTCTGAGGGTATTCTGTGTGCCAAAGATAGACAGAAAGTGCTTTGTCTTGGCTTGAGCAGAAATGATGGTTAGGAATACAGGATTTCTGTAATCCAGTGTAACTTTAATACTCTGAATGTCCTGAATTTATTGTGGAATAGTCATTGACAGATTGAATTTCTGAATTTGGGTAAACTCTCGGGAGTCGGTTGAATACCTTATTTTTTGTCCTTATTTGTTCTTTTTAGAGTATTTGAGGGAATCTAAACAGATAAGTCCCGTGAAAGCTCATGTTCTTTAGACAATTTTTTGAAGGCCTCGCGATTCTAGAGATATGGACACCAATTGATCCTGATTTGGAGGTCCGGAGAACATTCTGGCTCCATATAAGTGAATTGCAGCTAAACAACTTTTTGACCCCCTCAGGAAAATTTTGAGATTTCACAAAGGTTCGAGATTTTGAAGTTCTTTTATCAAACCTGAAGATGTTGAGCTAAGGTCGAGTCCGAGATAGGGCGATCGACCTTTCTGGATTCTGAGATCGGATGAATCTTTGAGAGCTTTTTCAAGGGTCATTTATTGGTCAGGGTTATCATAAGTTAAGAAATTGGTTGTTGTCGTTCTCGAGCAATATCTACTCTGTGATGAGTTTTTCGAAATTGGGAGTAGCAGGGATGCATAAGATTTGAAATTACACCATTCAGGTGACTGGAGAAACTTTAGAGATCTTTTGAGGGTCCATGGGGTAAATTCTCAGAGGTGAAAATGGTAAAATAGTAATTTTTTGCCTGTAGGTCGAAAAATGTGAAAATGAGGATTCTTCGCCTGTGATGCTTCACGACAATAAGGTTTATATAGGCGAGAGAAATTCAATGATCTGAGTAGTAGATAATGAGTTTTGGGCTTTAGGAGGCGAAAGGGCAAAATGGTAATTTTTTATTTATGATGCTTTGCTGAGGGAAGACTTGTAGAGGCAGGAAAAATTGTAGATAATATGAGTGGAGCTCTTAAAGGTGAACCCTTAAAGCCCTGTTGATGCTTTTATGAGGGATTGGGGTTTGACATGCAATGGTATATTTGGACTGTAATAAGGTGCTTTGACTGATTCATTTACGACTGAAATATCTGGAGAGACTTTTTTGGGAATACCTAACATCCTAGAGTTCAGGTTTGCTCTTTTTAAACCAAGGGTGCTTAGAATCTTAATGCCTAAATGTTGTCATGATGTCCTTATTCTATTAATTGACCCGAGTCAAAATATGGGTGCTGACAAAAGAGAAGAAAGAATAGGAAAGAAAACATTTAATCCAAGGGGAAGGAAGTGGCCTCCACCACAACTGTTAAACTAGGACTAAACCTAGACCCATTCTATGGTTTTAGAGCATTCAACCTTCAGCACAAGGAAGAAGAAGAAGCACTAAGCCATAAACATTAAAATTGAATATTATTGCATAATTTAAAAGAGTTGGTCGTGGGTTGCTCTTATAGAATCCCACGACTAGGTTTACACAATAAATCACATGTGTGGACTAAAATAACTCTCTCTCTCTCACAACTATTCTTTAAATTATCCATATTCTAAAATAAATGACATAAAACTCCTAATTAGACAAATAAATACGAAAATACCCTCAAAATTGTGTGCCCCCTTTTATATGAGACACAATTACAAAAAGAAATTAAAATAATCGTGAACATGACCCAATCATCATCCTAGTCATAATGTTCGCATCAGGAATCAAGTGCTCAAACTCTAAGCCCTAAATACACCATTCCGCCCATTTTTCTCTCTGTCAAAGTCGGGATGCCTTAACAGAAAACCCTAAAGCATCTTATATATGCGGTTATAAAAGATAACCAAATCGGATCATGGGTCAGATTATAAGAACTAGCGGACACAAGGCTTGATCACTAGTACTTCTTTGAGACATTCGTAGCATTTGGAACACAAGACAGAATTCGAGCCACACTCAACAAACAGATTTGATACCAAAAAGCTGAGGGCTAGGTTTTAAATTTTAATTCAATAAGTGCCTATGACTCAGCCTTTGTGATTTGGTGCACCCCCTTAACAAACGCCCAAGGTTTGCCTGTATGCCAGGGCAGACACATGGCATCAAAAAGTGAAAATCACCCCCCAAAAAAGTGTTAAATCACTTTTTTGACTTTATGTGTCTGCCCCTACATATAGGTGGATGTTAGGCATTCATTAAGTGGGCATGGTCATTAAGTCGGTGCACCAAATCCGCACCTTTTCCAAATAATAATAATAATAATAATGTATGTGAATTACAGCTTTCTTTGATCACTTGGAAAAGGGTATCAAGTAAAAATTACTACACGATTAGAGGACGACGTGATGAACATGTGAAACCCTTTTGCCTGCCAACTCAGCTGTGCATACTGCATATTACTTTCGTAAAATGTAAACCTGCAAATGCAATCCCGATTGATCTATTATTAGCTGATGAAATACTTATTATTCTTTTTTTTTTTCCAATTTTGAATAATCTATGACATTCTTCTTTCTTAAATCAATAAAAAATAACATTGGACACTCTTCTTTTGTGCTCTACCTACTCTTTAATGAATTAAAAAAGTATGATATTTAAAAGCCTTCCTAAGATACTTCCATATTCTTTGTCTTAGTTAGGTGGTAAGCTTTGTGGTTTGTAGATCCCTTTGGAGCATCCTATGTAAGATCATATACTCGTACATTTGATAGTACCAAAAGGATCGTCTCCCGTGAACAAATAATTTTGTGAGTTTCCCTTTTTGGTATGTGTATGTCTCCTGAAAGCCACAAGATTATTTGTTTACAGGAGATTATCTCGACAGTTGATTGTATGGGCCTCTAACTAGGAGCAAGTTTGTTTCATATGATTAAATTTAAATTGAGTGTCCACGTGGTGGGCCCCATCTAGAATATCCTACTTTTTCTTTTCTGCCTTTTCATGGCACACTCCTTATTTCCCGATTTAAAAATATCTCTTGTGTGACCAATTGACCCTAGGGAACAAGTGAAGTAGAAGGCATCACGCTTGACTTCCAAGACAGGCGTATCTTCGAAGATAAGCTTAGGAATAAGAATTTAAGCTCTGATGAACTTTCTAAGATCAGCAGCAGCAGAAGATGGTTCATTACATCCTTGAAGGGAAACAAGTATTCTTCTGATTTTGAAGCAGAGAAGGATAAATTATGGACTTTATACACCAAAGCATTTGAACCCATGTCTAATCTAAGGCTGCTCCAAATCAATATGGCGAACTTGGAGGGAAAACTCAAATTTATGCCTGTTGAACTCAAATGGCTACAATGGAAGGGATGTCGTTTGGAAGCTCTACCTTCTAACTTTCGTACCCAGAAACTTGCCGTCCTTGATCTCTCTGAAAGCAAGATCAAACAAGTATGGGACCAGAGATGGTGGGGGGGCCGCCACAAGGTAAGTTTTCGCTGGCCACTTAATCCTTGAATCTGATTATTATAATTACCAATGTTATAATTGTTGCTATGAAAGGCTGGTTTTCTCGTGATTCTTGGCAAAATTTTGTTGAGAAAATCATTTAAAAACTGTCTAAAATCTTAATTTTCAAAATTTTCATGTAACTAACTATTTTCGTTTTTGCTACCTTATTATTTTCACTCAACTTTTGCATGAAAATCCTCCCTTTCTCATGAAAATTGTAGCACATAAGTTTTTCTTTTTCTTTTTATTGGCAACCAAACAACCAACCATAGGAAAAGGATAGAAAATTTCAGATTTTTTTTTTCTTTTCTTGTTTAATTTTCTTTTCTATTCAATTCAAGGCAACCAGACAGGGCCTAAGGGAAATAACTAGGCCCGTCAACTTGATGGATGAAAAGAATGACCTAAACCTAGTGTAACATGGTATGGCCTACCATCTGTGAATCAGTATTGGCTGCTTGACGCTTCTGTTCAGCCAGTCACCTAATTTGCAGTTCTATTCAATTCACATGGTTTGCAATTTACCTTTTTGTGTGTGTGTGTGGAATCTAAGGGGAATTCATATTCCAAATACATGATTGCTAGGCAGGTGTGTGATCACAGGTGTTTCAGGGAATTAATTAGATGCTACAACCTCGTAATAAATCCTTTCTTAAATATTTTTTATTTTAGCTGTCATTCTTTAAACTCACCCAAGTCACTGATTTTGTTCAGTCATGAGTTTCGGGTTGATTATATCTTTGATCATATCTGGAATTTTTTTTTGGGACAGATGGCTGAGGAGTTGATGGTTATGAATCTTTTGGGTTGCTGCAATCTTACTGCCACACCTGACTTCTCTGGGAACACAAAATTGGAAAAATTGATTCTTGAACGTTGCAAAGAATTGATTGTGATTCATAAATCGATTGGGAAGCTGAACAACTTGCAGCTCTTGAACCTGAGAGACTGTTCAAATCTTGAGGAATTTCCAAATGATATCTCAGGATTAAGAAATATTAAAACCCTTATCCTCTCTGGTTGCTCCAAGCTGAAAGAATTACCTGAAGACTTGAGACCAATGGAGTCTTTAACAGAGCTTCTGGTTGATGAAACTGCTATAGTGAAGCTACCTGATTCTATATTCAACCTTAAGAAACTTGAGAAGTTTAGTTTAAAAAAGTGCCTGTCACTGAAGCAACTGCCCAAATCCATAGGAGAGCTGGTTTCCCTGAGGGAACTTTCTCTCGATGGTTCTGCTTTGACAGAAATACCCGATTCTATTGGATCATTGACAAACCTTGAAACACTATGGTTAATTCGGTGTAAATCAATCAGTGCAATTCCTAATTCCATATGCAAGCTGAAGTCATTGTTGAAACTTTTTCTTGATGCTAGTTCAATCAAAGAACTGCCAGATTCCTTTGGTTCATTATCCCATCTGAAGCACTTATCAGCAACTCACTGTCCTCTTAGCAAACTACCTGTTTCTGTTGGAGGATTGGCGTCTATGGTTGAGCTTCAACTGGACAGGACATCAATCACAGAACTACCAGAGCAGATTGGAACCCTGAACATGCTTGAGAATCTTGAGATGGGTAATTGTGAATCACTTGGCTATTTACCAAATTCAATTGGAAAAATGTCGCATCTAACTACTTTGGTCCTTGAGAATGGAATGATAAAAGAGCTTCCAGAGTCCATCGGGCTATTGGAGAAACTTGAGATATTGAGATTGAACAAATGTAAACAGCTCAGTAAACTTCCAGCTTCAATTGGAAAGTTAAAGAGTCTGTACCGGCTTCAAATGGAGGAAACCAGTATCTCAGAGTTACCCAAAGAATTTGGGATGCTTTCAAGCTTGAAGGTGTTGAAAATGGCAAAACTTCCACATCTTGAAAGGCCCCAAAACACTGGAGAACATACAGAGCAGACTGCTGTCAGTGTAAAAGAGAGCCACCCTAAGCTTTCTGTTCTTCCAACTTCTTTCTCAAATCTCTCCTTATTATATGAACTAGATGCTTGTTCCTGCAACATATCTGGGATAATTCCTGATGATTTTGAGAAGTTGTCATCATTAGAGACTTTGCAACTAGGCCACAATAATATCTGCAGCCTTCCATCCAGCCTGAGGGGCCTTTCTGTTCTCACAAAGCTTTCTTTACCCCATTGTGCAGTGCTCAAGTCTCTCCCTCCACTTCCCTCAAGTTTGATTCATGTAGATGTTTCAAACTGCACTGCATTGGAAAGTATATCCCATCTGTCAAACTTGGTGAGTTTAAAGGAGCTGCGCCTTACAAATTGTGAGAAAATAGTGGAAATTCCAGGCCTTGAATGCTTGAAGTCCTTGAAAAAGTTATACATGAGTGGTTGCACTGGATGTCATTCAGTTGTAAAGAGAAGACTCTCAAAGGTACTCTCTCTCTCTCTCTCGCTCGCTCATCGCACACACACACAGCTAGCATTTCTAAATTTGACACTACTAGCTGGAGCCAACTGTGTTCTAGGACTCCAATACAAGCTAAACATGCACGTACAAAAGGTTGTGTTACTTACGAAGATATGGTTCAACCGCAGGTTTCTCTAAAGCATATACAGAATTTGAGTGTTCCAGGAAGTGAAATCCCAGACTGGTTTGTTCAAGGAGTGCTGAGTTTTTCAAGCCGAAGCGGCAAATATCGTAAGATCAAAGGTGTGATTATATGTGTTGTCATCTCTCTCGACCAAGAAATACAAGATGATTTTAGAAATAAAGTCCCTGCAATTGTGGACATTAAAGCCTGTATATTCAGAGAAAACATGTCCGCGCCAATACACACAACCGTACTGAATTTACAAGGAATTCCAAAGACCCGTGAAGATCAAGTATACTTGTGTCGATATCACGAATTCGATAAACTAGTTTTGTTGTTACGAGATGGTGATAAGATACAGATGACAACACGAGACCCACCAATGTTTAGAGGACTTGAACTGAAGAAGTATGGGACCTATCTAGTTTTCGAAGACGACGATGACGATGAGGATGATGAAGAATCACTGGAAGAAAAGGATCAATCTGTTTCACATAAACTGGCTAAGTTTTTCAGCTCCTTAGAGTGAATTCACTGAAGCCTGATCATTGTTCTTGTGAAATTGAAATATTGGCAGACAATTTGAAGCATGAAAGAATATCATCAAATTACATTAACCATGGAAATCGTTTTCTTTTTGCTCTGCTGGGTATTGTTGTACTGTATTCTGCTCTTTTTGTCAGTCAGTACCAAAAGTAACATTGTTACCTTCCTTTCCTTTATATTAGTTGTGAGCTATATGGGATTATTCATGCTCTTGAAACTTCAATATATTCTTGGGTTGAATCATCTCCGGTGTCTAATGAGAGTAATATCACACAGTACAAATCCAAGACGCAAAGCAATTTTTGTTAATACATAGGCTTTATCTATTAGATATTTACCATAACACCTTTTTAACTCGTGTATATACACCATGACACCCTTTGTCAAGTATCATGTTACACATTGATCAGTAATGGCGTGATATCTCTCCAGCCAGACTTGAGTTTTCCTGGTCATCTACGGTCTGAATGGAGATATGCCATACCCGTTTCTACAAAGAGGATAAAAAACGCTCCCCTTAACTAATGCTAACCGCCGCTCCCTGCCAGGTGGCAGGCACATCAACGCAGAAAAGTGAACATGCCCCCCGCCCCCCCAAAAAAAAAAGAGTGTAAATCACTTTTCGATTCCGATGTGTCCACCCCTGTCAGTGTGCAGCAGTTAGCGTTAGTTAAGGGAAGCGCTCATAAACTGGTCCCCCGTTTCTACCAGCACATGACATGAAGCCAAAGAAAGGGTATTTTGAAACAAAATAGGGACTTATCTAATGTGTATAGGCTATAACACCCTCGTTTGACCCAAGTATATCTACCAAGGTACCGTTTATAAAGCATCATGTCATACATTGATTGGTACTTGCATTATTTTCTCCATTCAGACCGAAGATGACTCATATATTGTTTTCCTTAACTTCTGTTTTTTCTTCCTTCCCTGATCTTTTTGATCACTCGCTCAATCGATGCGGATGTGGTTATCAACTGGTAGTACAAGCATGAGTGCCTTGTTCACTAGCTAATAATATTTTGCCACATGAAATGAACGAAATGGGGCTGTGAAATATCACTCCGTATCCTCTCTAGATGAATGCGTCTAGCTACCATCTGGCTCCAAATTCCTAGAGTGACGAATGGTTGGTTAACTCTATTGTAATTACGATTCCAATAATCATTGTTGCATAAGCCCTCAAAATAAATTATTCAAACTAATTAAATTTAATTAATTAAGTGAAACAAGTTGAAGAGGTATCATTACCTCGTTTTTTGAAGATAGTCGAAGCTTCTAAATTGATGATGTAAAAGAACACATAAAAGTCCCTCTGGGATACAACCAAGCTCAAATTCGACTCTTTGTCTTTCAACAGGTTTGCACTGTTCAATAGAAACATGAAATCTCTCTTAAATTTTTTTGTTCGATAGGTCGAGTATTCAGACCGGGCTTCAAAGCTTATCCAAATTCATTTAAAATTGTAGCTTAATCTCTCCCAAATAAATTGAGGGCTGGGATTAGGTACGGTAATCTGCTTTTCCTGATGTATTAGGATGACATCAGGTGGCTGACCACATCAGTACCAAAAAGTGACTTTCACTTTTTGGGGGTGCTCGGCGCTTTTCAATGCTGATGTGTCCACCTGATGTCATTCTAATGCATCAGGAAAAGCAGATTTCCGTACCTAATCTTTTCCGGTTTTTTAGCTCCTAGGTTCCCCTTTGCTTGATTTTCAAAGTGCTCTTTGCTCATTTTAAAGAAATGATGGTCCAAGTCCCATCCCTCATCACATAGGCCTGGTGGTTCAAGAACCACTTACGTGTTTGCAGATGCTAATGAGTCGTAGAACTTGGGTTGTCACAGACGAGGCCCATGTTCCTATGTTGCAAAACTTGGTTAGTTGCAAATCTTGCAACGCATTTGATCCTGCGAGATCTCGTATATATCATAAAAAAAGAATTTTACAGGGTAAAGTGTACCTCAGACACCCAAGCTTTTACTCGTATCCATACCCCGAGTGTCTGCGACTTCACATGGGAGTGTGGTTTTCAAAATACACATGGTAGAGATGGGTGCTTAGTTATTAGGTGAATATATTTTCCACCCAGCCAAGGTGAAACTAGGGGTGAGCAAGGATTGGGCTCGGGTCGGGCCATGATAGGCCCAGGACCGGCCCTCAAATTATAGACCAGGCTCAGGCCGGGGCTTAGGCCCGTAGGGGTGGGCTCGAGCCAGGGTTTGGGTCCAACTCTCATTAATTGATCAGGCCTTGGGCTGGGCTTCGAGCCGGCCCATGAATTAAAAAGAAATTTGTTGAGATGTAGGTTTGAGCTCTAAACCTATCCAAGATTCAAAATTTCAATTTTGATGGATTATTTGTCATGAGAATTAATGGAAATTTCACTAGAATGCTTCGAAATATTATAAAAATTATGAAAATTTCAATGTGAACTATTATGAAAAT